>JAHRHJ020000023.1:0-113318 GCA_019776745.2 Taxus chinensis | reverse complement strand
AACCAATGAGTTTGAACTCATCCGAACTTGAATAAAGAATTCCATAATTTCTTGTTCCACGTACATACCTCAAAATTCTTTTTCCAGCTTGCCAATGTGAATCTTTTGGAGATTCCATGAACCTTGATATGAGGCTCACACCATACATGATATCAGGCCTTGTGGCCATCAAATACATAAGACTTCCAACCAACTTTTTAAACAATGTTGGATCCACAAATGATCCTTCATCCTCTTTGCTCAACTTCAAACCTACTACAACTGGTGTTGGTGTTGGCTTACAATTCAACATGTTAAACCTTTTCAAAACATCACTTGCATACTTTGCTTGTGAGATAAAAACTTCACCTTCTGATTGTTGAACTTCAATACCCAAAAAATAATGCATAAGACCAAGATCTATCATCTCAAACTCCTTCTTCATGGCTGATTTGAATGACTCTGTAGATAGATTTCCAGTAATGATCAAATCATCTACATATAAACAAACAATTAAAATTTTACCTTGCTCATTTATCTTGGTGTATAAGGTAGGCTCATTGCTGCTCCTACTAAAACCATTCTCAATCAAATAAGAATCTATTCTACTGTACCAAGATCTAGGTGCTTGCTTGAGACCATAGAGCACTTTCTTCAATCTGTATACTTTTCCTTCATGACCTTCAATCTCATAACCTTCTGGCTGATTTACATAAACTTCCTCTTCAAGGAATCCATTTAAGAATGTTGATTTAACATCCATCTGATAAATAGGCCATTTGTTTTGAGTTACAATTGCTAAAACCATTCTTACCATGTCCAAACATGCTACTGGTGCAAATGTTTCATTGTAGTCAACTCCATATTGTTGCGTAAAACCTCTTGCAACCAGCCTTGCTTTGTGCTTCTGTACTTTTCCATCAGCATTGTATTTTTTCTTGTAGACCCACTTGACTCCTATCACGTCCTTTCCTTTTGGAAGATCCATCAGCTCCCATGTCTGATTCTTCTCTATAGCATCGATCTCATCATCCATGGCTTTTTCCCAAACTTCATTCTTTATAGCCTCTTCGTAATATACTAGATCTGCAGCCTGAGAAAATAATGCAAAAACTGAAAATGAATTAGTTGTATCAACATTATAAATCTCACTTAGACTTCTTGTTTTCCGCTGCGTAGGACTATTCGATGCAGGACTACTTTGTGGTGATGGAGTAGCTTCTGGTGTTCTCTGTGGTGTCTCTTGCATGGATGAAGATGGCTGAAATCTTGGTGACCTCCTGACTGTAGATGGAGGTGTAGCTTGTGCTACAACTTGTGGTGCATGTCCAAGATTTGTAGATACAGTACCTTGCTACTCTAAAGTTTCATCTGTCATATCATCATGCAGAATAGATGTTGTTATACTCACTGTTTTCTCTATACTTCCATCCCATGCTTCATTCTCAATAAACTGTACATCCCTGTTGATCACAACCTTTCCAGTGACTGGATTGTACAACTTGTACGCTTTTGTATTCTCTGAATACCCAACAAAAATACACTTTTCTCCTTTGTTGTCTAACTTCTTCCTTAGCTCATCAGGTACATGTGCATACGCTACACAACCAAAAAACTGAAATGTGAAACACTGTGTTTCCTGTTAGTCCATGCTTGTTGAGGAACCATGTTCCTAACAAGTTTCGTTGGACACCTGTTCAAAATATAAACAAAAGTTGCTACTGCTTCTGCCCAATAATCATTTGGAAGATGTTTTGCCTTCAACATGCTTCTCGCCATCTCCATGATGGTTCTATTTTTCCTCTCTGCCACACCGTTCTGCTGTGGTGTATACCTGGTAGTAAACTGCTTGTGTATACCATGATATCTGCAAAAATTCATAAACTCATTAGAAACATACTCACCTCCTCTATCTGTTCTGAGAACTTTGATGTAGTATCCACTTTGCTTCTCCACTAATGCCTTGAACTGCTGAAATGTATCAAAGGCATCAGATTTATTTCTCAGAAAATAAACCCATGTCTTCCTTTTGTAATCATCAATGAATGTCATAAAATAAATACAACCTCCAATAGAAGTTATCTGCATAGGTCCACATGAATCTGAGTGTACAATCTCAAGTGGTGCACTTGCTCTTGTTGTTTTGCCAACTGGAATGAATCTCTGTGTTGCTTCCCCAAAATACAACCTTCACATACCCTTTCTGGTTTCTGAATCAATGGCAAACCTTTAACCATATTCTTTCTATGTAATAAATTCAAACCTCCAAAATTCAAATGTCCATACCTTAGATGCCAAAGACATGATTCATCCTTCATGACTGAATGAAAAGGTGATTGTGTTGCTTCAGCAGGAATCAGACTTGCTTGTTGTAGTTAAACCTGATTTGCATTGGTGCAGGACTATGTTACACTAGCTGTCTTGACAGGACTCATCTGCAGCGAGGACTCAACAAAAGGCTGATTTGGCTTAGCGCAGGACTTTGCTGCGAACTGAGCTGCTGATTTTGCTGTAAATAGATCTAATTTCTTCTTTTTTCCAGGTTTTAAAATCAATGGAAACATCCTATTGCTTCTCATCTTCACTTTTTCAATCAACTGAGTGCTATGAGCTTTGTCCATAATCACGCACTCATTGTCTTCCATATAGACTCGGTATCCTTTCTGTACCAGTTGTCCAATACTCATAAGGTTATGTTTCAAACCTGTAACATAGTAAACATCTTGCATACTTGTTTGCTCCCCCTGTCTTGTTAGGATACTAACCATGTCTTTTCCTTTCACAGACACAATATTGTTATTTCCAAGAGTTACATCACTCTTAACTGAATCATCCAAACTAGAAAACAAATCTAGATTACCTGTCATGTGGTTCCTGCAACCTGAATCTAAATACCATACATCACATGGACTCTCTTTTGACAAATTACATTCAATAGGGGATAAAGAAGGTATTGCTTCGGCAATCCTTGTGCATGCAATAAACATAGGTTTAGAAATAGAACTTCCAACCTGATTTTGATTTTGCCTCTCCTGATCATATTGTTTTTTCTTGCAATCATAAGCATAGTGCCCATACTTTATAATAATGGCACTAAACATGAGACTTATCTTGTCTCTAACCATAACTTTGTTCTTGATTCTTTCCTCTTCCACCTGAGTTTTGATGAACCGCTACCGCGTCCTCTAGATGAACTTCTTCCTCTGCCTCTTGGGCTGAAACTACCTCTTCTTTTTCCACGACTACCTACTTTCTGAGATGCAAATGCTTGATCTAAAATTGCATGTGATCTATTCATCCTCTGTTTATGATTGATTAGTGATGCATGTAACTCATCAATAAAAAACTTACTCAGATCCTTAGTTTCTTCAATAGCAACAACTAAAGGATCAAATTTCGTAGGCAAACTTCTAAGCAATTTTTCAATAATCCTTCTGTCTTCAAGAGTCTCACCATGGGATTTGATTTGATTGACTAAGCCAACTACATAAGTAAAAAATGATTCTATAGAATCTGAATCTTTCATTGCTAAATTCTCAAAATCTCTACAAAGTAATTGTAGCTTGACAGTTTTTACTTTCTCCTTACCTTGATATGCAACTTGTAAAGTATCCCATGTGGTCTTTGCTTGAACTGGATATTGCCACTCTTGGAAAGAATGATTTCATGCATTGCCTGATGAATATAGAAAAGATATTTTCCATCCTTCTTTTGTAACTCCTTCAAAGTATCTTTCTACAACAAACAAGGTCTTTTTACCACAATTATTATACAAAAATTCCACAATTTGAAGAGAATTGTAGAATAATTGTAGCATATCATATAATGAGTTCATTGTTTAGTTCTTAATTTCTATAGGTATTCCAAACTTAACATTAAAATATAAAATTTGTAGAAAACCAACATTTCTAAATGTTTTTAATGGAAAATCCAGAATTTTTATAATAAAACATCTAAATATTATAAATATAATATGTAACATAAAAATATTCTCATTTAAATTTAAATTAGAATAATATAACAATTTCACAATTAATCTTAAAAATAAAATAGTATAATATATTATTAAAAATAATTTTAAATGTGAAAAATACACATTATGTTGATGTTGAACACAATATTTTTTATTTGAATTCCTTCATATAATATATGAATAACATCTTTAAAAAAAAAAATTCCCTAGGTATAAAAATTAATTACAATAAAATAATAAAACATAAATATTAATTTAATCTCTTTATTTCAAAAATGATTTTACTATAATGCATGAAACTAATATATTTGTTCTTTTTTAATTTATATTAAGATTCATACTTATCTAATAGTTACTTCTTATACCATTAATAACACTCGGCTAAAAAATATATTATTTGTATTTAATAGTATGAACTGCAACTGAAGTAGTAGTTCCACTATATACGGTGGACAACAAGTCTTGCCATGATTTATGGCAACAGAAATCTTGCAGTTATTTAAGGTTTTCATTTTCAAAATAAATTACCGCCATTTTTTATGAGTCCAATAATTAAATTATAACAACAAGATTTATATATATCATATAGATTTCATTTGATGTTTGAGATTCTTCATGTTTTAAAGATTAATGCCGCTTATGCTTCCCCAAATCATTTCAAAGAGAGAGAGGAAAGAAATATAACAGGCAGTTTTTTAAGCTCTTTATTTATAGAAATATCATTTCCTGTTTTTCATTGTTTGTTATCATTGTATATCATATGAGAAATATATTACCAAAAAACTTGTTTGTGCAGAAAAATTTTTTCATTCAATTCCATACAACAACGCTATTTTTCTAACACCAAAAGTGAGTATAAAGTTATATTCATTGTCTAAATTAACTCACAAAGTAATTATTTCATTTTATTGTTTTCCATGAAGGTGTCAATATATTTCTATATTCACTGCACATTTTACTTCTATTACAGGATAATTACACTCTGTTAGTATTGGTCATGGTTGGTTGAGCATATTAGAAAAACAAAATAAAATGCACCATACACAAGATATCATTCAATCTCATATTAGTGTTTCTGCAGATCTGTGATGCCTACCACAGAATCCTCATCAGATTCGGTTTCCTTCAAATTCTAATTTGTTTTAACTGCACATTAATAATTATTTATTTATGTTAGATTTTTTTGGCTTTGTATGATCTGTGTGAGACACTTATATCACGACATGTAAGCAACAAATTATTTTTAAAAAACTCTTATTTTCCCTATTCTCTGTAAGTATTTTTACTCTAAATTTGTTAAAAAAAATCTCACCTATCTTCATTGTTTTGTTGTAGGATTGCGATCACATGGGCGAGGTTGTTAAAAGGATCACATCAAGGTGGGCCCTGCAAAATTGCCTTCGAAATGAACGTGGAAGAACTTGGTAAATTTCAAGGCTATTTGTGCATCGGAAGAACATGTTTTAAGGACTATTGTGGAGCTTTGACCTGATGTAAACATTTTAAATTAATTTGTTTATGAGGTTTTATTTAATCCAATTAACCTATGTTCTCCCGAGGACACTCTTCATTATGATTCCAATCAAGAATTCAAATTTTGTGAGGGATTCTATTTTATCTAGCTCAATCTTTAACTTATGTCTCCTCAAGTTGGTTGAAAATTGAGATCAATATATATTATTGATCTCAATTAATTCTGTTTTAATACCATCATTTAGAACGGCAAAGTTATAGTTATATTTTCCATTTATTTAATCAACATATATATTTCTTAATAATAGTGCACACTTATACTTTTAATGTTTTCATCTTCTTCTTGGATTTTTTTTTGGTTTTTCAATATATTAACATTTGAGGTTATTTAAGAATATAAAATTAATTAAGTTTTTCTTGTATAAATCTTACAAAATAAATATATTTTAAAATTTTACTTGAATTTAATGTTATTTAATTTAGATTTGGTTTGAATGAATATTTAAAAATAATTTAAAAAGGTAAATTCAATATTTTATTAAAAGTTAAGAAGTTATATTCTAGTACAAATTAGAGGAAAAATTATTTAGATTGTTAAATAATTATATTTGGATCATTTAATATGAACAATAAAATTTCCTTATAATATATTTTACAATATATAGTAACGAAAAATATTTATTCTATAAGAATATTCACCTTTAATAATAAAATTATATTTGTTTATTTCAAATGTAGACAATCCACATAAATATTTACCTAATTGAATGTTTTTAATGTTAATAGTAACATTTGAGATTCCATTTGTAAAAAAGAAAATTCCACATTTAATTATTGTGGAAATCAAATTGTAGCTTCCACCTACAATTTTTATGTGGTAACGACAATTGTAGAAATAAATTGTTGAAATTTCCACAATATAACATTGATGAGAGTTAATAAACTGCAAATTATGGAATTTCTACAAAGACGGAATAAATATAAAAAATTACAATTTTTTGTGAATATTGTGGAATACTAACAAATAAAATAATTGTAGAAATTTTAAAAATATTAAGAAATGTGGACAACATCCAATTTAAAAAATGAAGATTAGCTATGAATTAAAAAAATTGTGGACTATCCATGGTATAATGAATTATGGAAAAACTACAATAATATATAAAAATGTGGATTAACTATAATTCCAATTCCACAATTTTAATTTTTAAAATACCATGTAACCACAAAATGTATTGTTGAAAAATTGTAGCAAAAGGCCAAGTTTGTTGTAGTGTATATCTTTCTCTTCCTGAGAAAGTGCAGTATATGCTGGCTGCATCTGCGGGCTCTGTGTACCCATCTTCAATAATCTCCCACACATCTTGAGATTTGAATAGCACCTTCATGGTCAATGACCAGTATTTGTAATTCTTTCCATTAAATTGTGGCATCTGCATGCTGGATGTAGAAGCCATAACTTGATACCAATTTAATGAGCTACTTAAATAACCTGCTCTGATACCAATTTGTAGAAAAGTTGCAGTCTTATACAAAAATAAACATAAAATAAATAAACATAACAATTAAATAACTTGCATAAATAGAAGAATATTCAAACCAACACTGTTGTGCATAATTTCCATTAATTAACTCATACTTAAAGCTTCAACTCAAATTACAATGAAGTCTGTGCGTGCAACACTTCTCTAATTTTGCCTGTGCAGATTTCACACTTCTGTGTGTGCATACAAAGAAATTACAATTATTATTATTTAAATAAAATAACTCACCCACTAACAGCTCTTCAATTGAGCATTCTAAATTTAAATTCTTTCTTTAAAATAGTTGCATGTTGTGCAATAAAGCAGATTTATTATTTGAATTAAATCTAATCCTAAAAATAGGAATTTAACTAAAGCAAAACTCATACTAAACTAAAGCAAATTAAATCTATTTTTAATCCTTCTAAAATAGCTACGGTTGGAATTAGCAATGCATGGTGCATGCATATTTCTAACAGTCAAGAGGAAAAATAAATATATATCTTCCCCTAAAAAACTAAGTTATCTCTAGTATTTTCGTGACCCTTGCAATTCCTCCAACAACATGGAAATTTCAACAACATAGTCAATTTTGGCAGCTTCAAAGATTACAACAAAGTTTCTTTCTTCATCTTTAAAAATTTTCTTTTTCACCAACAGTGTGAAAGTAAATTGTTGCGAAAGAATGCAACTCAAAAATTTTTGCACATGATCAACATCCTATAATAATAAGAAAAGATCCCTAGCAGACAGGCACATAAGCGAGGTTTTAGAATAATTGAAGGTAGTTGCATTCTATAAATGGCCAGCGTGGTCCTGGAGCTCCAACTTTAACATATATCTACATTCACAGTCGTTTAATACATCACCACATTTTCGGAAATGCCAGGCGTTGTCTGAAGTATGCAAAACCTTTTTCCTGCAAGGTTTTTCCAAAACCTGAGCGGAACATGCCAAGTAGTAAACGTTTTCAAGCTAATCTTCATTATTAAGCATCAAACCTTGATTGTATATGCAGGGGCATTTCATGCCCTAGGCAACTTAGGCAGTTGCCTAGGGCACCGAACAGGGAAGGGCGGCTTAATTTCTAAAAGATTTTCAAATTTCAATGTCAGCTTTTCCTTTCCAGCAGTCTGAGTCGGCAATGATAATATTTATATAACAGTATAAGTTCCAACTGGTGCACTTTCCCAATGCACCATTCAATTTACAACTACAAATTACCTATATATTATCATATAAACAGCGACAGGTAGTCCACGGATATGAATCAGGGACAGGTTAATGGATTGCTGATTTTCTAATTTTCTTTGCGGCTTGCGGCCTTGCACAACCATTTAAATTTATAATACTCTTTACTGTTTACAAATTATTGTTACTAACTTACTCTGTGGACTATGACTATAACCTGTTACACTATCAGCGCCATAACTGTAAATAGGATTGACGGGATCCTGGATAAGGATTGAGATTCAATCATTCATGGCCCATGAACTATGAAGGAGGACCCACCGTCCTTGGGCCTTTGTAAATTTTAATTTGTTAATTGTTTTCATCTTTCATCTCAGCCTATAGTTGTATTTTATTTATTTTAGAAGCATGTTGATGCAGCCGCAGGCAGCCATTTTAAGTTTCCATTGGCATTTTGATTTTCTCCACCAACAAACAGAAGATAGATGTTTTTTGAACATTGGAGTAACGATGTGTTAGTAGGGATGAATCATGAGGCCCATCAGTGACTCAGTTCTATGATTGGATCTCACGACATCGCCGCATCAGTCAACACCGCATCAGATCTTTCTCCAAATCTTAAATCTAAGTAATCAAACCCTAACTGCGCTCTTACATTTTATGTTGCAGTAATTTTGTTCTCAATTGCATCAATTATATATTGCATTTTGATTTAATTATTCTTATTAAGTAATTTGGTGGGTCCTTGGTCCCGGAGGGGGGGTTGAGGGGCGTACTCTTCGAATACTGCCTAGGGCGGTCCAAAACCTTAATTCGACCCTGTGTATATGCAACGTACAATGAAACCATCTCATGTACACCAAAAATGTAAAACTTACATGGAGAATCAGGGGCAGGGAAATTTTTCCTAAAGAGAGAACGTGGAGGTGTAGAAAATACACCTTATTTGAACCATTCTTTTAACCTCTCTACTTAAGCTATATCCGGATCAACAAAAAGTCGTGTCATTCCAATTGTATCAATCGTAACATCATTCCAATATGTTTTGCGACAACACTTTATTTCAAGGAAAACTAGACCCCCACGGTTACAGGCTTCAAGTAGGTTCCCCCCTCTACATCACAGATTGAACCCCAAAGTTTGATGTCTACACTACAACCAAACATGTCCAACAGTTGACAGGTGTTCCTATTTACATATGTTCCATATTTCTTCCTGATTATAGATACGCTTGAAACCAAAGACACAAGGTTAATCACATCAAGCATCTAAGAGAACGGGAGACCTGATATCTATCCTAGCTGCATGAAGTGGAAAAGTTGCGTAGGGATGGAGGAGGAACCAAGCGACTAAAGTGTAACAGTGGACGTGTGATGCAATAAAATTTCACAGGGAATTCAGATCGTTACAATCCTTGTTTGCAGGTTTAATTTGGCCGTTTGACGAAATTTACACCTATCTAAGATGGATTTGTACAAATAATGAATTGCAAGCCTCATTGAAACATGTTACTCGAACCTCTCCATTGGCAGCATCTAAAAATTCAAATCGAAAGAGTCAGCCTTGGCCTTTCGTGTTGGTGTACACTATAAGAGTGCCTTTGTGCACAACCTGACCATTGTTTCAGATACGGTCTCAAAGCGTGTATGGGTACTTGCGATGGGGGAACACAACTTTTCGCTAGGGTATTTGGCGAATATAGCAGATAAATACACACACAATCAACGTTTTCATTACAAGAAGGAATTTCTCATCATGCGCGGGGGAGAAAGGAGCAGGGTTGCCCATGGTGGACCATGGTTCTCACAAACAATCTCCACTGCAAGAACCAATAAATTCCTACATAAACGGCCACAATCAAAAAGAGGGAAAATATGAGAAAAAGATGCTTTTAAAACATGTGAAGGAGAGCGAATAGGATTGACACTCACATGAAGCCTATCATAGGCCTTCAAGCATAGGAAATCAGCTCCACAATATAACCTTGTTGTAATTTCCCTGTTCAAACAATGCCATTAAATATGGATGAGAGGAGTTCATGGTGAGAGTAGGCCCCATTAGAAATGAAAACCCAATACTTCAAATCTGAATTATCCAAGCAAGGAATAGGGTATAAGGAGAGAATTTGAAAGCGAGGTACAAACCTTGTAGCACCACCCAATAGCTTCTCAATGGCATTTTCAGACAATAGCAAATCCATATCTATATCACAATGAAACCATTACAATTTAGGAATTACTTCTTTACCTAAACCTATATATCCATATACAACTAACGTCATAGATTCATAGTTTTATATTCCTAACCCTTCACAACCACAAACTTTTATTTTGTCCTTCAAAGGCTTGAATGTTTTTTTCAAACAATAAGGAGATAACAAACCCACGAAAATGATAAGGCATGTGAAGTCAATGATATAATAAAGTCGCCCTTCAATACGAGAAAGTCAGCGACCTACTAGCCATATATAAGCATAGACATAATTAATGTTGTTGCAAAAGAATAGATACCAATGATCCTATATCACATAACATCAAATAAACATCACACAATAACCATTCACGAGTGCCTATATGAAAGGAAAGAATCGTGTCTTAGGAAATATAAGTTGTACTCGTTTTACCTCTTGAACGTAAGATGTGGCATGTGGAGTTGCATGAAGGTGTATTTTTTCATTTATTTTTTCGCTATGATCTCAAATTGAAGAAGTTTATAGGAAGTTTCAAGGGCTGTCCATTCGAGTAACTCCAAAATTTTGTAAGAGACGTGCAATATTTTAATTCCTTTCACAAACCAAAGGACAACAAAAAACCTCTTGCTCAGAGTGGGACCTCAACATTAAAGATCAATCTTGTGAATTAGAATGCATGTGTGAAATGTGGAAATCAATTCTCGCAAAAGGGAGATCTAATACCAGGGGTGTTTCCTCTATAGGAGGTTGGTATGTTGTCCTTTGGCTCTAGAACCTGATTAAAATTTTGCATTGCATGTACATAAAGGAGGAGTGGATGGTATTGTATGGATTGTACATATAGGTGAAGTGGATGCAATGAAAGCACCGCAATGATTTTAAAAACCTTCGTGAATCTCACTCCAGAATCTGTACAATTCTTAAAACATTAGTCACATCCCCGTCCACCAGGTAATAACTATATATTTCCTTACCATGTATTGTGAATTTGAAGCCAAACCACAAAATAAAAATGCATGATCTATAGAGACTTGTGAAGTGGAAGAAATTTCATGCAATCAACTCCAAATATTTGTACAGTCCATGCACTATTGTAGTGTTTTGAATTCCAAAGTATGTGTTAGAAAAAATTGAATAATTTTGTCCCTAGAAAAGCAAAAAGTAGTTTGCTTTATACATGCTTTTAGTTTAAAACAATTCAGTTTTAGATTCCTAAATTTAGGAAAAGCTAATAAAGCAAATAAGTCAAAAGCTTTGTATTGCACAAAATCATGTGCTATTTTTAGTTGATGTTTAATTTTTAAGAGTTGTGTGTTTTATTGTTAGAAAAATCCATCTACTTATTAGAGGCAATTGTAAGTGTTTTTACACATATTCAGAGACTGTATTGAGCTAAAGCTCTGAAAAGGAAGAAGAAATATATGCACAGAAGTGCTGATATGAGTTTGTAATAATTATTTCTATTTGCAATTTTTTATTTTATTTCTGTTAGTTGTTATTTTATGTGCCTAATTTCTACAGTACGGAAGAGCATCATCTTAGCAAGGTAAGGATCGCAACATTAAATTCCAGATTCAAAGAAAATTAATCTACATGCTTGAATGTTTTATTTAAGCTGAATAACTAAAGTATTGAAAATATTAAGTAAAAGAATGCGTAGTTATAGCCAAGAAGAGGGACATGCGAATGTGTCATTAGGAGATGCACAGTTTTATTTAAGTTGAATAACTAAAACATAAAAATATCAAGAAAAGGAGCACACAGTTATAGAAAATAAGGGGGACATGCGTAAGATTTTTGGGGAATGAACACATTTAAAACCATTCCCGAGTAATCTTATAGAGTGCTTTAAGGCATGTCCATTTCATAAGATTGATAAACCTACACAGGGCACACAATATTTTAATGCCTCTATCATATCAAAGCACATCCTATACACGTAGATTTGAATATAGCTGTATTTATTTATCTCTTTTTCGCTATGAACTTAAATCAAGTACGTCTATATAAAGGTTTAAGGTATATTCATGCAATCAATTCCACAAATATGTACATGCCACATAATATTTTAATTCCTTTCTCATACCTATGGCCTGTACATATTGGAGAAGTCAATGGAATGCACATGCCTTAAAATGTTTTAAAATCTTCCTCTACTTTAGTCCACAATGTAAACAACGCTAAAAAATGCCACACATAGTCCCCTCCACTGGACCTTGATTCTGTATTTCTTTACTTGATATTATGAATCTGAAGCTATGAAACATAATAAAAATACATGAGATGTAGAGATATGTGATAACCATTCAAATGCTTAAAATTTACAAAGAAATATGCCTCGTCTGCAACACATACATTCAACAGGGATATCTGATTTTAAGGATCCATATAAAGAAAAAGGATAGGCAATTTTGTGTAGCAAGTGAGAGGGTTGCGGTCTCTGTTGTTGAAGTTCCTAGAGCTGGCTATCGATAGTTTCATTTAATTGCATGGGTTTGGATATGATTTTATATGAAATGCATTTTTCCTTAATAAAATTTCTCCACTTGTACTGTGAAGTTGCAAAAAATAAACATCAAAATGAGTAGAGCCAAAAAATATAAATAGGGTATCAAGTAGTCAAATAATTTAATTGGGAGAAAAAGATGCAAAGGACATCATTACATAACATCCTCTATTGATAACAACATTCCCAAGAAAAATCTGACTCCTAAAACATGTTCGCGGTGAAAAAAGGATGAAGCCATCAAGACATGAATGATATTTTATGAAGAGCTACTTGTCCTAAACTTCAACCTATTGTATTCTTTTTGTTGCGGGTTAAAAATTATGATATTATGTTTAAATAGGTAATTTCTCATCTTAGACCTCTTATAGACAAGGAATTATGTTACATGTATGAGGATTGACATCTAGTTTCAGTTATATGGAAAAATCAATATATTGTATTGAGAGCATTGGAAAGTACGAGACATTCAAGAGACTTTAAATTTTGAGCAAAACTCACCCCAATCATAGATTTGTTAAGGGAAACATCTTTTATTAAAATTTCCACATCAAAGATATACTGACATTAACAAAATTTACGCTAAATCAAGAAAATTCGACCTGCCATAACATATGCAGTTATGTGAACTTTTTGACAAAATACACCAATGAAATGGAAAGTCTTCTTGTAGAATAATCAACAGGAAACAAAAAAGCATTATTTTACATCGGGGTCTCTGGAAATAAGAGCTGACATTATAGCTAATAGGTTATAAGCTTGGTAAAGAAAAGGATTTTGAAACTAGTGGATAAAAACCTAGGGCGCAACAAAGGAGTCCAAAAATAGGACTCGAATAGATGTGAATGGTTTGAGGCATGTTCATGCCATCAACTCCACAAATCTGTACAGGCCACACAATATTTTAATTCCTTTATCATACATATGTCCTATGCATATTGGATAATTCAATGGAATGCACATACCTTAAACATTTTTAAAAGCTTCTTCATCTTCAGTCCATAACTTTACATGGCTAAAAAAACTCCGCACATAATTCCCTACATCGGACCTTAACTGTGTATTGTTTTACTTGATATTTTTACTATGACGCTATGCAACATAAGCAAAATACATGACCTGTAGAGATCTATGACAACCATAAAATTATTAAAATTTATAACAAAATATGCCTTAGTTGTAACACATACAATCGATTGGGATTTGTGATTTTAAGGATCCCTAAAGGGAAAATGGGTAGGCAGTGATGTGTACCAAGTGAGAGGGTTGTATTTTATGTTATTGAATTTCCTAAAGCTAGCTATTAGTATCTGCATTTAATTGTATGGATCTAGATATGATTTTACAAGAAACACATTTTCCTTAATAAAATTTTCCACATCTACTGTGAAGTTACAAAAAAGAAACATCAAAATCAGTAGAGCCAAAAAATATAGATAGGGTATCGAGTACCCAAATAATTGACTTGGGAGCAAAATATGCAAAGGAATCATTACATAACATTCTCTTTTGATATCAATTTCCCAAGAATGATATATCTCCCAAAACACGTTTGCGATGAAGAAATGTTGAAGCCATCAAGATATGACTTATATTTTATATACAGCTACCTATCCTAAACTTCACCCTATTATATTATTTTTTTTGCAGGTTATAAATTATGATATTATGTTTAAATAGGTAATTGTTCATCTTAGAATTTGCATAGATAAGGTATTATATTACGTGTATGAGGATTGAAATTTAGTTTCAGTTATATGGAAAAGGAAGTATATTGTATTGAGAGTGATGGAAAGTATGAGACATCCAAGAGACTCTAAATTTTGAGTAGATTTGACGCCAAACGTAGATTTTTTAAGGGAAACATATTTTATTATAATTTCCACATCATAGGCGTACTGACATTAACAACATGTATGTTAAATCAAGAAAATATGATTTGTCGAAACATACCCATTTATGTGAACTATTTGAAAAAATGCCCCAATGAAATGGCAAGTTTGTTTGTAGAACAGTCAACAGGAAACACCAAGGAATTATTTTACATCAAGATCTCCTGACATAAGAGCTAACATTATAGCTAACAGGTTAAAATATTGGTAAAGAAAAGGAGTTTGAAACTGGTGGAAAGAAACGTATGGTAGAATAAAGGATTCGAAAATAGGACTCAAAACAGATGGTCCTTTAAGAAAGCATCACATTAAAGCAATTAAACAATTTACATGGTAAATATTGTCGGAAATATGCATGTGCTGCATGTATAATTTTCTCCCATATCTTTTAACGGAAAGCTAATTTTAGCTTTATTTTAGCATGCAGTTCGTAGCTTTACTTGGAGTCCTATTTTTAGGAAATAGATTTAAAGAAAATAAAGCAAATAGAAATCTATTTTAAAGCATGCAAGCATACGTTGTTTTTAGATAGTAATTATTTCTAGAAAGCTTTATTTTTTGGGCTTTAGGTGGTTATTTATTTGTAAGAATTGTAGCTATTTAGGATGAGTGCATTGAAAGCAAACAACTACAGGCACAACTTGATTTTTATGAGCCGAAGATCTGACACTGATAGTGAATGAATAAAATTGTTTATGCACAACAATGCTGATTGGAGTAAATTACTCTATTTTTATTCATGCAAGTTAATTTTATTGTTCTATTTATTTGTTGTCTGCTATATAATACGGTAGATTTATACAAATTGGTATCAGAGTGAGTTTTTCCAGTGACTTATTAACTTGGTAGCAAGTTATGGCTTCTACATCAAGTATGCAGACACCGCAATTTAATGGAAAGAATTACGAGTACTGGTCATTGACCATGAAGGCGGTGTTCAGATCTCATGAACATATGGGAGATTGTTGAGAATGGGTACACATATCCCACACATGCAGTGGAATATAATGCACTTTCTCAGGAAAAGAAAGATACTTTGAAGGAGTTACAGAAGAAAGATGGAAACACTCTTTTCTTCATTCATTAGGTGATGCATGAAAGTATCCTTTCCAGAGTGGTAGCAACCAGTCAAGCAAAATCCGCATGGGAGTACACTTCAAGTTGCATATCAAGGTAAGGAGAAAGTAAAAAGAACCAAGCTACAGTTACTTTGTAGAGATTTTGAGAATTTAGCAATGAAAGATTTAGATTCTATAGAATCATTATTTACTTATGTAGTTGGCTTAGTCGATCAAATCAAATCCCATGGTGAGACTATTGAAGATAGAAGAATTATTGAAAAATTTCTTAGGAGTTTACCTACAAAATTTTATCCTCTAGTTGTTATTATTGAAGAAACTAAGGATCTAAGTCAGTTTTCTATTGATGAGTTGCATGCATCACTAATAAATCATGAACATAGGATAAATAGATCACATGCAAGTGTAGATAAGGATTTTGCATCTCAGACAACAGGTATTCATGGAAAAAGAAGAGGAAGTTTCAGTGCAAGTGGAAGAGGAAGAATTTCATCTAGAAGATGCATCAGAGGTTCTTCAAACTCAAGTGGAAGAGGACAGAGTCAAGAACAAAGTTATGGTCAGAGAAAAGATAAGTCTCATGTTCAATGTCATTATTGCAAGAAGTATGGGCACTATGCTTATGATTGCAAGAAAAAACAATATGATCAGGAGAGGCAAAATCAAAATCAGGTTGGAGGTTCTACTTCTAGATCTATGTTTATTACATGCACAAGGATTACTGAAGCAATACCTTCTTTATCCCTTATTGAGTGTAATATATCGAAAGAGAGTCCATGTGATGTAAGATATTTGGGTTCTAGTTGCAGTAATCACATGACTAGGTAATCTAGATTTATTTTCTAGTTTGGATGAATCAATGAAGAGTGATGTTACTCTTGGAAATAACAATATTGTGTCTGTAAAAGGAAAAGGCACAGTTAATATTCTAACTAAACATGGGGAGAAAATGAATATGCATGATGTTTACTATGTTGCAGGTTTGAAGCACAATCTAATGAGTATTGGACAACTGGTACAGAAGGGATACAAAGTATATATGGAAGATAATGAGTGAGTGATTATGGAAAAATCTCCTATAGCACTCAGTTGATTGAAAAAGTGAAGATGAGCAGAAATAAGATGTTCCCTTTGATTTTAAAACCAGGAAAAAAGAAGAAATTAGATCTGTTTGTAGCAAAATCAGTAGCTCAGTTCACAGCCAAGTCCCGTGCTAAGTCAAATCAGTCTTCTACTGAGTCCTGCACTCAAGCAGATGAGTCTTGCACTAAGGTAAATGAGTCATGCGCTAAGATAACAGAGTCTTGCGCCAATGTAAAAGAGGTTTGCACTAATACAAGTGAGTCATGCAATGGTTCCTACACTAACACAGTTGATTCCTGCGCTAAAGGAACACAATCAACTTTTCAATCAGTCATGAAAGATGAATCGTGGCTTTGACATCTAAGGTATGGACATTTGAATTTTGGAGGTTTGAATTTAATTCATAGAAATAATATGGTTAAAGGTTTTCCATTAATTCAAAAACCAAAAATGGTATGTGAAGGTTACATTTTGGGGAAGCAACACAGAGATTCTTTCCCAGTTGGCAAAACAACAAGAGAAAGTGCTCCACTTGAGATTGTGCACTCAAATTTATGTGGACCCATGCAAACAAATTCTATTGGAGGTTGTTAATATTTTATGAAATTCATTGATGATTACACAAGGAAGGCATGAGTTTATTTTATAAGACATAAATTAGATGCCTTTGATACATTTCAGTAGTTCAAGGCATTAGTGGAGAAGCAAAGTGGATACTACATCAAATTTCTTAGGACGGATAGAGGAGGTGAGTATGTATCTAATGAGTTTATGAATTTTTAAAAATATCATGGTATACAAAAGTAGTTTACTACCAGGTGTACACCACAACATAATGGTATGGCAAAGAGGAAGAATAGAACCATTATAAAAATGGCAAGAAGTATGTTGAAGGTAAAGCACCTTCCAAATGACTATTGGGAAGAAACAGTGGCAACTTCTATTTATATTCTAAATAGGTGTCTAACAAAACTTGTTAGGAACATGGTTCCTCAACAAGCATGGACTAACATGAAACATAGTGTTTCAAATTTTAGAGGTTTTGGTTGTGTAGCATATGCACATGTACCTGATGAGCTAAGGAAGAAGTTGGACAACAAAGGAGAAAAGTGTATTTTTGTTGGTTATTCATAGAATAAAAAGGCATACAAGTTCTATAATCTAGTCACTAGAAAGGTTGTGATCGAAAGAGATGTTCAGTTCATTGAAAATGAAGCATGGGATGGAAGTATAGAGAAAATAGTGAGTATAACAACAACTATTCCACATGATAATATGGAAAATGAAACTTTAGAGCAGCAAGGTACTGTATCTACAAATCTTGGACATGCACCACAAGTCGTAGCACAAGCTACACCTCCATCTACAGTTCAGAGGTCTCCAAGATTTAAGCCATATTCGACCATGCAAGAGACACCAGAAGTAACTCCATCACCACAAAGCAGTCCATCATCGAATAGTCCTATGCAGCGGAAAACACAGAGTCTTAGTGACATTTACAATGTTGATATAACTAACTCATTTTCAATTTTTGCCTTGTTTTATGAAGCTGCAGATCCAATATATTTTGAATAGGCTATGAAGAATGAAGTTTTAGCAGAAGCTATGGATGATGAGATCGATGCTATAGAGAAGAATCATACATGGGAGCTTATGGATCTTCCAAAAGGAAAGGACGTGATAGGAGTCAAATGGGTCTACAAGACCAAATAAAATGCTGATGGAAAAGAATAGAAACATAAAGCAAGGCTGGTAACAAGAGGTTTTACGTAGCAATATAGAGTGGACTACAATGAAATGTTTGCACCAGTAGCACATTTGGACACGGTAAGAATGGTTTTAGCAATTTCAACTCAAAACAAATGGCCTATTTATCATATGGATGTAAAATCATCATTCTTGAATGGTTTCCTTGAAGAGGAAGTTTATGTGAATCAGTGAGAAGGTTATGAGATTGAAGGTCATGAAGGAAAGGTATACAGGTTGAAGAAAACACTTTATGCTCTCAATCAAGCACCTAGAGCTTGGTATAGTATAATTGATTCTTATTTGATTGAGAATGGTTTCACTAGGAGAAGAATTGAGCCTACTCTATACACCAAGATAAATGAGCAAAATAAGATTCTAATTATTTTTTTATACATTAGATGATTTGATCATTACTAGAAATCTATCTACAAAGTCATTCAAATCAGCCATGAAGAAGGAATTTGAGATGATAGATCTTGGTCTTATGCATTAATTTTTGGGCATTGAAGTTCAACAATCAATAGAAGGAGTTTTTATCTCATAAGAAAACTATGCAAATGATGTTTTGAATAGGTTTAACATGTTCAATTGTAAGTCAGTGCCAACACCAGTTGCACTAGGTTTGAAGTTTAGCAAAGAGGATAGCGGATATTTTTTTGATCCAACATTATTCAAAAATTTAGTTGGAAGTCTTGTGTATTTGACGACCATAAGGCCTGACATTATGTATGGTGTGAGACTCATATCTAGGTTCATGGAATATCTGAAAGATTCACATTGGGAAGTTGATAAAAATAATTTTGAGGTATGTTTGTAGAATGAAGAATCATGGAATTCTATATTCAAGTTCGGAAGAGTTCAAATTAATTGGGTATACAGATAGTGACAATGTCAGAAGTATAGATGACTGAAAGAGAACATCCATTTTTAATTTTCACTTTGGAACAAGAGTGGTTACATGGGCATCAAAGAATCATCCCATTGTCACGTTATCTTCAGCAGAAGAAGATTATTTCGTAACAACATGAGTAGCATGTCAAGTTGTGTGGATGAGAATAGTTTTGAAATATTTAATGCAGAACAAGAGGAAGCTCCACGCAGAAATTTGTGACAATAACTCCTGCAATAACGTTGTCCAAAGTAATCATGTTTTTCATAAGAGGAGAAAGCACATTGATACAAGGTCTTCATCTGTCGTCTTTGAAAATGTTAAAAGCCAAGAAATTGTAAGATCAGATCTGACATTCTTGGGTCATTTTGTGTGTTTCTCGCGTACTTCGCATGCATTTCTGTTCGCAAATGTCCCAATCTTCATATGGACCCCTTCTGTTGCACGTTTTCGCCCGAAACAGACCTGAGTCGCGTACTTCAGCTACATTTTAAAATTCCAAATGTCCCAAGTCAAAAAAGTGCAAGTCAGTTCACAGTTTTTCCCCCAGAATTGACACTTGAAGTCACGCGTACTTCACGAACTTTCTTGACCCAAATGTCCCAAGTTTTGCAAAAAGTGCAGGGGTCTTGTCCCATTTTCGGCCGAAAACACCCGAACCAGTACATTGTACTTCGCGCGTTTTTATCCCAAATCTCCTTTCCCAAAATGCATTTGTGCGTATTCACCCTGCTTTCGCCTGAATCGGTTGAGCCGCGTGTTTCGCGCATTCATGTCTCACATGTCCCAAAGTATGTAACCAAATGCCATTCATACTTAGTTTTTGAAAGTCACCACTCTACCCGAATATGTTGCTTTTCAAATTGGTAGATATCCAAATTTAATGCATTTGCATTGATTTCCTTTCTCTCTCCAAAATGGCTATATAACGAGTAGACCCCCTTTTACATTTTTCACACTGCTTCCTTGCTTGAACCCCTATTAAACTAATTTCTTGAGCACATACCCGTTCCCTACTGCAATTCCTTCCCAAGTCTAGATTGCAATTCTCTCTCAACTACTATCAGTATGAAGATCAAATTCCAGGGACAGGAGCAAGTTTCACCACTAGAGTCTGCCGTTCTCAACATTGGAGAATCAGTGAAGCTTGACATCTCGACTTCGGCGATTTTTGGGCGAGGGTGGCAGATACAAACCCTACTCCAATGGCAGTAATGATTCACGACAGCGGTTTAAAGCCTTTGCTGGCAGGTTTCCCGATCTCGGTACAGTGTGCTGATACCGTGCTTTCATGCGGGGCTCACTTCGACCCCGCCTCGAGTCAATTGACCAATATACACGGGGAACTCATTGCCAAACTAGATGCTGCCACCATTGCACTTAACTCTGAGGATCCCAGAGACGGATAGTGCCATAGTCATTTCTAACATTGGATCAAGCACAAGCCCTGTTCAATCAGGACATTTTTGACAAATACAAAGCACGGGTTACCAAAGTCCTATTGCTAAAGAACCCTAAGAAAGGAGCTTCTCCTCTGACCAAAACCCTCTTGCGGGCAGATTTTAATGAAGAGTTATCTGATTTCATAACTCTGTTGGCTTGAGGTTATGGGCTTGCCCTCCACCAATGAGTTCCATTTCTGGATGTGCCCGCTCATCAACATGGTATGCGAGGGAACATAGAATATCAACTGGGTGGAGATCATTAGCATGAATTTGGCAGAGCAGCTGTCAGAACGTGCAGCAAACAAAGAAGTTCTATATGACTTCGTACCTGATGTACACTCTGGCAGCATCAAGGCAGTGGTTTGGTTTCTCTTACATAGATGAACACAAAGATGATCCAATATATGCATACTGCCCACAGTTCACCCTGGAGACCAGTTAATCGTAACTTCAGAAGGGTCAACGACGCTTTCACCATGTACGTGGTTAGGCTGCTCCAAGGCGATACTTCCAGGAGATTCTCTGATGAAGCTATGACTCTGATATCGCACTAATGGTGCTTACTTCATCTAGTTCAGGAAATTCTCTTATATCAGGCTTGGTCAAAAGGCTATGAGGGAACCCCTCTAAGACTGCCCATGTTTTGTAATGATAGGATGGTCTTGATAGAAATATGCAGGCAATTGGACAAATTTCACAGAACCTGTAGGGATAAGAGGATCACTGGTTTACAATTTCCCATCTCTTTGGGAAATTACACCTGCAAAACAGCCCTAGATGCACAGAATGTAGAAAGAGCCCTGGTTCCCATCAAAGTTCACTTCTTCAAGCCAAGGACTTGCTTCGACTTGAAGAGGTTCATTGGGCAGAACATCAAAATAGTCTATTATCACAGAGCTGATACAGAAGACTATTGAGGCTAATTGTGCTGATGATTTTGAGGCTAGAAGGAGGCACTATGGCAGATTCTCCTTGCAATTAATTGAAGAACTCGGCCTATATCAAGTTCCTGAAGGGCTAAAGGATGACAACTCTGATCTATACTCGTATGAGTATGAAAATGTGGTTAAGCACACTCCTTTAGAGGACGTGGATTGGAACAGGAAAGAGAGGGACGACCTGGCTGAGATCCTTGCTCCAGTTTTAGTCAGGACTAGGGTCTGGTTTGACAAGAAAGTTCGAGAGTTCAGGAGGCATTCAGGAGAATCCTCTTCTAAGGACACTTCAACACCGAGAAGAGAAGCATCTATTCCAAGGTCTGAGACACCAGTGAAGACCCCTCCTGCCTCATCAACTCAGGGACCTGCAAAATCTACTCCTTCCTCATCCACCCAGGTATATAAGAAGAAACTAAAAGAAGTAAAGAAAGAACCTGTGGAAGAAGATCTCCAGCAAAAACAGACAAATTTTCCTATAGAGGCCAGAGAACATCATTGTTCTTAGTGAAAGTGAAGAAAGTGAAATGCCAACCCTGTGCAAATGCTCCTGAAGACCCAGCTGATAAAGATAAAGAAGTCCAGAGCACTGAGCTTCCAGGTGCTATGTGATTCTTCTTCTACCACAATTACCTCCAGTGCCCCGCTCACATCTCAACTCGAGTCAACAGCTGAGACAGACCTTGAGTGTCATGAGCACCCCTGTCTCTTGGTCCCCTTGCCCCTCCTGCTGATTCCTCTTCCTCTTTCGTGTGGGTGCAACCTTTGGTCGAAAAAAGTAAGAGGCTCCTCTCAAAGCTCGGGATCAAATTTTGATGCTGTCGCAGCCTTGTTGGGCACCACTCCTTCTCGTGCCAAGAAAGCCAAAGTCACCTCCAGAATAGTGTCTGATGTTCAAGGTCAGCAATTCCTGGAGATTGCCAAGCCTACAATGGATAAATCAGAGCAAGACTTGCAGGTATCTGACTTGGAGCTCTCGAGAATCCTGTGGGAGAGTCTACCCCTGAAGGTGAAATTCACAACCTCCAGGAAACAGTCACAAGAGTCATTGGGAGGGTAGAAAAGGGCCAGCAAACTATTGAATAGTTGGAAGAGCAGGCCCAAGTTCTCACAGGTTTCATCAAGTCCCTTTTGTCTAAGGACAAAGTTTTGGACCCTACCCCCTTGACTGCTCTCCCACCTCCTATAATTCTAAGCCAAGATGAAGTGCAGAGTATTAAAGATATGCACAAGTATTCTGTCTATGGCAGATCTATTAAAGCCATGGTGGATGAAATGCTGGTTGCTGGGTTAAACTTCATCGGCGTAGCTTTCAAAATCCATGAAAAGGTGAGCAATGTGCAACTAAATCTCTCCTCCACTATTAATACCATGGATAAAGAGCTCAAAATCTGGAGCAGTTACATAGTAGAAACCTTGAACCTTATGGTACAGGCAGCCGAGAACATTTTGCTGGCGAAGTAAAGTTTTTGATGATGCAAAGGACAATCTTCCAAAATCATGGGTCTAAGCGTGGAGTCGGAAGATCAGAGCTCTTTGTAACAACTGGCAAAAGGGTGAAGCCTTCAAGACATTGGTTGTCTCGGCTTTCAAAGATATACACTTCGTCATCTTCATCCCAGATGAAACTTCATGGTGCTCCCCTTTCCTTACAAGAGATCAAAGCTCAGTTCAGATTCGCTTTTGTAAAAGACAATTTATTCAAGGAAAGCTCCATCTACCAAAGAAAAAATGAAGGAGATCTGCTCTCTTCAATCTTCCATTGAAGAAGCAAATAAAGATTATCATACTCATGATCGAAGTTTGATAAAGAGATGGAGAAGTGTCTAAGATTTTGGACTCATCTGCAAGCCAACACGTCAGTTCCCTCGTGGCAGAGACATAGCTGAGACGTGTTGAAGAAATTCAGACAGCGGATTCTGAAGTCAGTGGGTCCCTCTCAGTGATCGGCCACCCTGTCTTCTTCCCCATTCTTTTCTCTTCTTCCCTTTCTTTTTCCGTTTTCTTTGTAATAGGTTGAGGTACTGCGATTTGGCAGTCCTTAACTATTCTTTAGTTAAAAGAAACGGTTACAAAGAGTAACTGATTTGTAAGCTATATAATGGCCTTCTTTACGCCATTTTAAGAGGAGGAAGAACTTGGCATATTTTCTGAAAGTGTAAATAGATCATAAAGAAATCAATACAAAAGGGCTTTCCATTCATTGTCTATCTAATCTCTGTTATCTCTGTGTTTTCATTTAATTTCGTGAAGATCATTTGTTTCTAGTTCGTTAGTCTCACTGATTGCATATTTTCAAATATTGCGAGTATAGTGATCTTGTATAACCAAGAAGGAACTTTGTGTCCTTGATTAATGAATCTGAAGAAGGTTATTTACAGAACTTTGTGTCTGGTAATCTCATCTTGTTCATCCAATGCAAACGATCTTGTTTTAAATTCACTGCAACTTCGTATACATAAAGGATTATTCTGCTATCTATAATTCTGCATGTTGCTCTTCTGCTCATCCTCGTATTCCCTTTCCTCAGTCCTTTTGTAACTGATGATCCTTGTGGAAAACACTTTCGTAATATCCAAGTTCAACCATAAAATCATGTTTTGTATATTTGTAAATAAGTTCGTTTCTGAATAAGGGAACCTCTCCCATTAAAGAGGAGGGACTTCTTGTCCCCTGACTGTTGCTCTTCTTAAAAGTCCTATTTGATGACCAACAATACCAGTTCTTCAGGCTGAAAATAATCTATTTGATATGACTTATTAGTATATGGGGGATGTTTTGTGTAGTTATATCTTAGTAGGTTTGATGAATTTTCCTTGTCATAGTTTATGAAATACCAATTATCACATGAACCTCCTACTAACTATCTTTGTGAGATCAAACATGATGATGTGTGCAGGGAATGATGGAAGTTGCTGGTGGTTAAGGAGCCCAAGTTCGAAGCATGTGGCTGAAGACTATATCCATCAAGTTGACCTATTAGCCTGGGCTTGATCCTAATGGCCCATAGGACTTTGTGTGTTTTAATTAAAATTTGATGGAAAGTGTTTAATGCCACTTGATATGGCAGATATTGTAACCAACATTATCTATATGAAGACTTTGTCTTCAGAACTTGGTAGTACCACTTTTTGATTATTGAAGGGGATTATCTACATACAATTCTTGATATATTTTCTATGTTATGAACTTATTTCTAAGTTAATGAAAGCCACAAATTTTGAGGATCAGAAGTTGTTAATCCCTCTATCCTAAGGAAGAGCAAGGGCCCACTCAATCGAGGAGATATGAGGTTAATTTGAGTTCATGCATACAGTTCTTTGATTAGATTTACTACAATTGTCATTTGATAAATCTTACATGCATGCTTTGATTAACAGTATCTACTTTCTCCATTACTGATTTCACTTAGAATACATGCTTTTGTTATGCAAATCTAGTTAATGAATAGTCTTGCTTTCTACTAAAGTTGATTGAGAAGAACCATTTATTCAGTTGTGATTTAGATTTGTTAAGAATAGTGCATGCATATCTTATTTTAACAATAGAAGATTAGTTGTTAAAATTCCTTTCATTGCAAATAGTTGAATTATGTAGAACTTGTATTTAATTTCTGTAGATTTGAACTGCATTTCTATAGAATAGTCATTAAAATAAACAACCCCCTAACAGACCCAACGTACAAACTGGTTATCTTAGGAATCCATTACATATTGTCTAGGACACAACCCTGGTTTAGAATAACACTGACAAATATTATGTCAGTTAAATAATTGGAATAATACAACAACCCATCATATTTCCTATTGATGAGTGCATTTTTTGGATCATTAATATCATTTCTTCTGGCTGAAAATACTCTTTTTGATATGAATTATTAGTATATGGGGGATGTTTTGTGTAGTTATATCTTATTAGGTTTGATGCATTTTCCTTGCTATAGTTTATGAAGACCGATTATCACATGAACCTCCTAATAACTATATTTGTGAGATCAAACATGATGATGTGTGTAGGGAATGATGGAAGTTGCATGGTGGTTAAGGAGCCTGAGTTTGAAGCATGCGGCTGAAGACTGTTTCCATCAAGTTGACCTATTAGCCTGGGTTTGATCCTAACGGCTCGAAGGAATTTGTGTGTTTTAATTAGAATTTGATGGATAGTGCTTAATGTTTCCTAGTATGGAAAATCTTGTAAGTAACATTATCTATATGAAGACTTCATCTTCAGAACTTGGTAGTACCACTTTTTGATTATTGAAGGATATTATCTGCATACAGTTCTTGATATATTTTCTATGTTATAAAATTATTTCTAAGTTAATTAAAGCCACGAAATTTTGAGAATCAGAAGTTTTTAATCCCTCTATCCCAAGGAAGAGCAAGGGCACACTTGATCAAGGAGATACGAGGTTAATTTGAGTTCATGCATACATTTCTTTGATTAGATTTACTGCAATTGTCATTTGATAAATCTTACATACATGCTTTGATTAACTGTATCTTGCTTTCTCCATTACTACTTTCACTTAGAATAAATGCTTTTATTATGCAAATATAGTTAACAAATAGTCTTGCTTTCTGCTAAAACCATTCCATTTATTTAGTTGTGATTTCATTTGTTAAGAATAGTGCATGCATATCTCATTTTTTTCAATAGAAGATTAATTGTTAAAATTCGTTTCATTGCAAATAGTTGAATTATGTAGAACTGTATTTAATTTCTATAGATTTGAACTGCATTTCCGTAGAATAATTCATTAAACTAAACAACCCCCTAACAGACCCAACGTACAACTGGTTCTCTTAGACTCCATTGCATATTGCCTAGGACACAACCCTGGTTTAGAATGACACTGAAAAATATTATGTTGTTAAATGATTGGAAGAATACAACAACCCATCATTTTTGGCGTCGTTTTCGGGGACAACCATAAGCTCCATTATTTTTATTTCATATGCTCTATGGTGTTAATGGAGTTCATATAGGAAACTAGTAGTTCTCTCGGACCTCAATTTAAACCAACCAACTTGGATGCATAGGTCGCGAGATAACCAGGGGAGATTTATAGCATGCAATATTCAACAAATCTCTTTAGACACTTCACAAGAGAGAAACACTGAGAGTGATACAGATTCCAACACAACACCTAGAACCTCTTCTGAGCATTCTGTATCCTCTTCACACCACTCTGGCAATGGGGGACCTTGGGAATGCTGAAGAAAAACCTTTAGGACAAACCTTTACATACCCATTGTCCTCGATGCAGATGAGGATGCACCCATGAAAAATATCTCACCATCCATCCTCCCCCTCTTTCGAGGAATGACCAAAGAAGACCCTGATCAAGTTTCTGTTTGAATTTAAAATCCTATGCCAGACATATGACTACCGAACTGACAATCAAAAACTCAAACTATTTCCCTCCACTCTCAAAGATTCTGCTATGAGATGGTTTATGGGGTTACCATCTAACTCCATTAATTCCTGGAAGCCATGGAAACAACCTTCCTGGATAAGTACCAAGACTATTGTAGGGGAAGGGATAGGAAGGAAGAGTTCTTCCAAATACGGCAAAAGGAAGATGAGAATCTAGAGGATTATCTAGATAGATTCCTCTTTCTCCATAAACACAGTGGGTATGAGTTACATGCAAACATCACTAAAACAGTCTTTCTGAAAGGAATGGATGAGGAAACCAAGGATTCTCTCCATCTCATGGGAGGAGGAGACGTGCATAAACTCACCATGGAACAAATCTACTGAGCTATGTAGAAGATATTCTAGAACACGTGGAGGAATACGAAGAAACAAACATCCAAGACTTTTGGTACCTCTGAACTTCTAGAAGAAATGGACCAACATGAAAACAGAAATTCTGCTATGCAATTAACATCCACTATTGATGGACTGAAGGAAAAATCCACCCCTACCAAAGAACCATTGGACATGTATTGCCCTAAATGTCAGAAGAGAAACCCCTTGAGGGAATATCCTTTAGATGCCATAGACATGTGCTTAATCTGTGAAGTTACTGACCATGACACTAAGCATTGCACACTTTTACCACAGTTGAAGGGAGGTTTGAATGCCATCTCTCAAACAAGTGCTGAATTAAATTTTTTCCAAAGACCAAACAATCAGGGTGGGTTCCCATCTAGACCAACTCAAAATCCCTGGAGAATGCCATGGCCAAATCAGGCCTCTTAGTCTTCTTGGGGACAACCTGAGTGGGAAAACTCAAACTAGATGACTTATCCATATCCACCACCTTGGAAAAATCCCTACACTCAGCCGGGTTGGGCTCCACCACCCGCAGCCAATCCTTGGCACAATTAGTAGTGGGGTCCTCAACAAAATTTTAGCCAAAATCAGTCCTGGGCACCACCACAAAACAGTAATCAACAATGCAGGTTCCAGTAGCCACAACAAGCTTTAATGCCTCCACCTCAAGCCTACCAAAATCAAGGACAAGAAACACAAACACAACTTCTGGCTCAGCCAATATCCAATCCTAAAAATCAATAGACAGCTTTGATTGATGACACAGACTCAGGTAACACCATGCAGGTTAACACTATTGGTAATTTATGACTATGATCTGGAAAATATTGAACCCTCCTGTTGTTATCACAAAACTACCTGATGATGCCGATAAGGAAGAGAAACTTGAGGGTAATACTAGTTCTTCACCAATGCCAGATAAACAGGATGATCAAATACCCAAACAGACTACAACCCCTTTTCCTGAGCGATTAGAGGACCCTTAAAACTATAGATGAAACAAAACTAGTTCAGGAATTGAAAAAAGTACATATTGAGGTTCCACTGTTGCGTGCAATAAGGGACATCCCTGAACTAAACCAAACCATTAGAAAAGAGTGTATAAAGACACCAAGAAGAAAAAAGAAATACCCAAAGACTGGAAGAGTCCAAGGGAATTTGGTTGATTTAGTTGTTGGCACCCTTTTCTCACCAAAATATGGGGATCCTGGGAGCCCTGTCATTACTATTTGTATAAACAACCAGTCAATATCTAATGTTTTGGTGGATCTTGGTGCTGCTATTAATGTCATCACAACATAAATGTTTAACCTGCTATCCTTAACAGGACTTCAACCAACCAACACTGTTTGTAGTTAGCAGATCAATCCATTGTTGTACCTGATGGTGTGGTTGAAGATATAATGGTCACTATTGAATCATGGGAGTACCCAGTTGATTTCATGGTTTTGTAGCCTAAAGCTCAGAAGTTGGGATATCCAGTCATCTTGGGAAGACCTTGGCTGGCTACGGTTGCTGCTTACATTGACTGTAGGTCAGGCAACATGACAATTCTAAATGGGTAGAAATCCAAACACATTTCATTATATCCTCCTTGCCCAACCTTATACGAACAATTGTGACCAGGTATGGGTGGATTCTTTGGATGCTAACTCTTTGAGTTCTTCTTTTCTAGCCACTATTGCAGTACACAATCATATGGCGGAAGCTGTAGAGTCATATACACTGACTGATTCTAAGGACTCTGCAACTACATAAATCAACACTATTGCTACGAAATTCAAAATACCAGCATTAGACATCTCTTCTGCTATTTCTCTGGTAGACATTACCTTGGGCTGAAACTCTATGCTTATAATTTTGAACATTTAGTTCCTGATTTCTATTGTCCTTTAACCAAGGTTCTGTCTTTTGACAACATATCCATCCTGCACATGCTTCAGCCCCATGTTTTCCCATTGAATTCTTTTATCACTAGTACAGAGCTTGCTCTTCTGAATGATACCAAGTAGGTGCTTGTCAGTATGGGTAGAGAGCTAACTATAGGTAGTGACTTAGAGGTCAATCAAGAAGCTAGGGTGCTTGAGGTTCTGAAGAAACATTCTCATGCTTTTTCTTGGGATTACACTGATATGAAAGGAATTCATCCTAGCATCTGTACACATCATATTTACACCGATGACGTCAAACCTATAAGGCAGCCACAATGAAGAATCAATCCAACATTGAGAGACATAGTCAAAACTGAGATCAAAAAACTCCTAAAGGTAGGTTTCATCTATCCTATATCTGATAGTCAGTGGGTTTCCCCATTAGTTATTGTTCCCAAGAAGAATGGTAAGTGGTGAATATGTGTTGATTACATAGGAACTTAACAAATCCACCAAAAAGGATTATTTTCCCCTACCTTTCATTGACCAAGTCCTAGACAATTTGGCTGGTAAGAAATATTTTTCTTTCTTGGATGGGTTTAGTGGGTATAATCAAATTAGTATTACCCTTGCTGATCAGGATAAGACTAATTTTACGTGCCCTTGGGGTACATTCACTTACAGAGTCTTACCTTTTGGGCTTTGTAATGCCCTTGCTACATTTCAGCGGGTAGTCTTGGCCATTTTTACAGATCTTGCTAACGACTGTGTTGAGGTTTACATGGATGATTTCACTGTCCATGGATCCAATTTTGAAGAATCTTTGAATAATCTTGAGAAAGTACTCAGTTCAATGTGAACAACACCAACTATCTCTGAGTCATGAAAAATGTCTAATGATGGTTGATCAAGGAATTGTCTTAGGTCACCATGTTTCAGCCCAAGGTATACAGGTGGATCCCAAAAATATATCAGTCATCACCCAATTACCTACACCAGCTAATCAGACTGACATCAAAAGTTTCCTTGGTCATGCAGGTTATTACCGCCGATTCATAAAATATTTTAGCAAAATTTCTACCCCAATGTTTTCACTGCTAACCAAAGATTGTGTTTTTGAATGGTCTCCTCAGTGTCAACAGGCATTTGATTCTATCAAAGAAAAGTTGACAACAACCCCTATCTTACGTGGCCCTGACTGGGGACAACCTTTCCATATCCACACTGATGCTTCTAATATAGCCATGGGCGCTGTTCTTGGACAAAAAGACTCAGAAGATCATATGTATGCAATTTATTTTATCAGCAAAAATCTGACTCCTACAGAAAAGAATTACACTACTATGAAAAAAGAGTTTCTGGCTGTTGTCTATGCTTTGAATAAATTTTGTCATTACATCAGTGGATATAAAAAATTTGTTTACACTGACCACTCTACCATTCAATATTTGATGAACAAATCAGTGGTTAGTGGAAGGCTTATTCGTTGGTTACTCTTGTTGCAAGAATTCAATCTCACTATCATATATAAGCTTGGGAAATCTAACGTTGTTGCTGACTTTATTTCCAAAATAAATGTTTTAGGTGATGACAAAGCAATCCAAGACCAATTTCCTAATGAACACTTGTTTTCTATCTCAACTAAGACTCCTTGTTTGTTGATCTCACCAATTATTTAACAACAGGGAAGTTTCCTTGCCCATTTTACTCATAAGGAAAGAAGGCGATTAGTTAGAAATAGTGCAACATATAAATGGTGTAACAGATTCTTATTTAAATGTTGTCCTAACATGGTTCTTTGTAGGTGTGTTCGAGAGGATGAGGTACATGACATACTGCGAGCATGTCATGATGAGCCAGGAGGTGGACATTATTCAGTGAAACGAACAATTCACAAGATCCTTGGAGTAGGGTACTATTGGCCTTCCCTCCATAAGACTGTCAAAAAGTATGTGTGGCAGTGTGATGCATGCCAACGAATGGGAAAACCTACACTTTCTACGGAAATGCCTCTGAATCCTCAGCTGGTTCTAGGACCATTTGAGAAATGGGGTATTGACTTTGTTGGACCATTTGATCCTCCATCTTTCAGGAAGGAGTATCTCTTGGTATGCATAGACTATGTCACCAAATGGGCTGAAGTTCAAGCATTGGCATCTGCTAATGAAGATGTTGTTGCTAATTTTCTCTATAATTAGATATTGTTGTAATTTAGAGCACCAAGGGCCATTATATCTGATTAAGGTCCTCAATTTGTTGCAAATATGATTGAAGCTTTCTCGGAAATCTATAGAATTAGGCACCAAAAATCATCACCATATCACCCCCAATCTAATGGGCAAGTGGAGGTAACCAATCAAGAACTTGAGAATATTCTAACTAAGGTGGTCAATGCCGATAGAAATAATTGGGTACCAAAGCTTCTTGAGGCCGTCTGGGCCTACAACATGACTTGGAAAACAACTACTGGTTTTTCTCCCTATGAGCTAGTCTTTGGGAAGAAACCACTGTTACTTGTCGAGTTTGAATTGTAGCACCTGGTGAACAGCATTGGAAGTTGGGATCGATTTGGATGAGGCACAGTGTGAATGGGTGTTGCAGATGAATGAATTAGATGAAATGATGATGGAGGCACAACATCAGACAGAAATTCTATAACATTAGTGGAAAACTTGACATGATTCTCACATTAAAAAAGGAAATTTCATGAGGGATAGTGGGTTTTACTCTTTGATTCCCACTATCAGTAGTTTAAAGGCAAGTTATGTACACGTTGGTTAGGTCCCTATCAGGTAAATCAAGTGTTTGATAATGGATCTATTTGATTGATACCGATTGATGGAGACAAACAGACTCTTCTGGTGAATGGGCATAGGCTCCGAGTTTATCACCAACCACTGGATAAGAAGACTTTCACCGATGACATTCTGTTACGAACAGACATGCATGCTGAGGAGGCTCTTTACCTCTCAAGCATGGAGTAATCAATCTCTTGTAAATTCAATAAAGGAAGATGATCCTTCATTTGATCTTCTTCCCTTAGTTAGTAGTTTTTCTTATTGTTATTTCAAATAAATGCAGGAATTTTAATTATTTCTACTACCGCTAATCACGTTTCATCTCGAACTGTAGGGCGTAGGAATCTATGGATATCATCTGACTAAATGTGGCATGGGTAAGTGAATTTTAACTTGCTAACAATATTTCCATGCAAAACATTTCCCCATGTATGCATTTTTCATCATTACGCCATCATGAAATGATTGCTATGGTCATTCTGGATCTCTTTCCAAATCCGGCTCTATGAATGATGGCATAAAAGGAGTAATGGCCCATAATCACCACATGCCTTGATGTGTTGCACTCTCCAAAGTTAGGATGGGTGGCACTCACTCCTCAACCATGGGATATGTGCCACCGCCAAAATCTTAAACTCACACGGGTGGCCGGTCTCATTCACTATTTTTCCATCGTCACCTTCGCTTGATGTTGCGCTACCCAAGGAATATGGTGTCATTTGAAATTTAATGCTTCTGTAACTACTTCTTACCATTATTGTATGCACATCAAGCACAACTGGTTTTATCAATCACTAGACGGGAAGTGGAAGAGACGCTATGTTCTGGTTTTTTCTGCTACCTAGTATTACTCACCTTCGGCTTCAGCATGGGACCGCGAAAGACATCAGAACCTACTTCACCAGACACCTTACTCCAGAATGCCACCCTTTCATAGGTATTTCATGATTTTGGATGGTTGGATTTCATTCAGAAATTTGAAGGTTTCGATGAGGGCATTGTGGAAGAATTCTTGAACAATTTTGAGTCCACCTATTCGCAAGTTGGTGGAAGACGAGTTGAAATTACCAGTCAGGTCATTTCTGACCTATCTGGCCTGCCAAACTTTGGTTTAAAGGTTATGATGAATGCCCCTTTACAAATCCTGATTGCTCAGTTTCACGACGAAGGAGAGGCACTCCCAGAGGTCATCCTGACTCCATTGGGTGTCCATAAGGGTGTTAAGCGGACAAGTTTACCTAGAATCTGGAGGGAGATTGCGAAATGGGTCAACCAGTATTTCATATGTAATGGTCAGGCCTCTGTTCTGGGTGGTGATGCACTTAAAATGCTCATCCACCTTAAAAAGGGACATGTCAACCAGGCCCTTCAGGTAAATCTTCCAGAATACCTTGCAGACTCCATCATTAAAGTTTGCAGTCCAGAAGCACCAGTCCGGTGGAGGCAAGTCTATGATTAAACATCCAGGGTTGATTCATTTGTTGTGTTCACACCAAGTCTTCTTTAGACCAAAGCGGAGGCTTGAGGGATGTGCTGGTGGTGAAGGGTCCAGGCCAAAGATATTGAAATCTGGTCTCTCTTCTACACCTCAGTCTACCCTTACATCGGGCCCTTTCCCTTCACACAGCCAAGTAGAGGCAGCCGATGTTCCTGAGCATGCAGACACAGTTGGTACTCTTGAGGGTCCATCCCCTTCCATTTCTGATTCAAAAGGTAAGTGTGCCATGGCCTCATTTTCTTCCATGTAGCTACGGTCTCAATGACTTAGCTCATTTTTGCAGATAGGTGGTTCCCAATCAGAGTTCTTGCCTGATGATACCACCCACATTCGGGAGGAACTGCATAAGGAGGATGACCTAGCTGCTCCATCATTTGTTATTCCATCATCTATGGAAATCCACCTGATGACTCCTGAAATGCTTGACACCCAAGTGGCACATTCTTAAAACTATCTGGAGGAAATCGCACTGCTGAAATCTTAGTTACAAGGTATGGAAGAAACAAACATTTTATTACAAGCTGAATTTACATAAAAGATAGTAGAAAAAGTTTGGGAGATTACTGCCCTACATCTTGAAGTGAGTTATTTAAAGTGACAAGCGTGATAAGAGTCTTACCCTCTTGAATAGTTTCCAATAGTTGTCCCTTCAGGAAAGGGAATTGCGGAAGGAAAATCAAAAATTAAAAAAGGAAAAAGAATCTATAGAGGAGGAAAAACAAAAAGTTACATATATTTTAGACTATGTTTGTCCTTTGACCCTCAAACTACTATCCTGTAGGAAACCCTCTTCAGTCTACAACATGTTTGTCCAAGAACAATTTTATTCTTGGTAGTTATTTCAATTGTGTTCTCAAGCCCCTCATGAAATTCCCAATGGCCCTAGTTTTTTATCCATTTACAAGTGCAGTACTCCAGAAATACGAAATTTGCTTTGTGAATTTTATCTACATAACATGATAGTTACCAATGTCCCTGATTTCTTGATCAACCTATTTGTGGGTGATTTTCAAATTAAATCCTTTCAGTCTGTATTGTGGAATCAGATAATTTGGGGGCAGCAAACGGACATTTTCAATCACACTGCTCAGTCCATCGGATTTCACATCTGCCCAACTCATCATATAGATATCACCCTATGGAAAAACTTTCGATCACTTTACTATTAGGCAAGGGTTGGGGTGAATACTTCTCAGATTTTACTGTAGTGTGTTATTGATTTTGAAAATTATAGTCAGGAGAATTTCGGGACTGCTTGGCAAGCTTGTGATAGGAGATGCAATACTTTAAGTCTTCCTTTGAAACGTAAGTAGGTTCTCTCTCCCCAGAACTTGAGCTAGAGCATACGCAGGGGTGATGCCCTCATCACCATTATCAAACAAACTATAGAGAAAACCAGCCAGCAGTACACTGATGAATGGGTAGGCCTCCAAGTATGGCCACCACTCCTCTTGAGCCCTCTCACTACCTGACAGAACAATCTAGCATAGTCCCATGATAGTTTCACTACCTGGGTGGAAATTACCTCCAATACTCAGGGCTACTAGAACAGCACAAAGCAATACATTGATCAATTCAAGGAGTATGACATGGTTGAACATCTTGGTAGGCGAGCAGGGTGCAAATGAGTTGCATTGGGACATGCAATAGGTAAAGTCAGAGGGAAAATGATGAGTACATTTTTTGGCTCATTAATATCTTTTCTTCAAACCGAAAATACTCTTTTTGATATGACTTATTAGTATATGGGGATGTTTTGTGTAGTTATATCTTAGTAGGTTTGATGCATTTTCCTTGCTATAGTTTATGAAGACCGATTATCACATGAACCTCCTACTAACTATCTTTGTGAGATCAAACATGATGATGTGTGCAGGGAATGATGGAAGTTGCTGGTGGTTAAGGATCTTGAGTTCGAAGCATGCGGGTGAAGACTGTTTCCATCAAGTTGACCTATTAGCCTGGGCTTGATCCTAACGGCCCATAGGAATTTACCATGTGTTTTAATTAGGAATTTGATGGATAGTGCTTAATACTTCCTGATATTGCAGATATTTTAGCCAACATTATCTATATGAAGACTTCGTCTTCAGAACTTGGTAGTACCACTTTTTGATTATTAAAGGAGATTATCTGCATATAGTTCTTCATATATTTTCTATGTTATGAACTTATTTCTAAGTTAATGAAAGCTACATAATTTTGAGGATTATAAGTTCTTAATCACTCTATCCCAAGCAAGAGAAAGGGCCCACTTGACCGAGGAGATAAGAGGTTACTTTGAGTTCATGCATACAGTTCTTTGATTAGATTTACTACAATTGTCATTTGATAAGTCTTACATGCATGCTTTCATTAATTGTATCTACTTTCTCCAATACTACTTTCAATTAGAATAGATGCTTTTGTTATGAAAATCTAGTTAACGAATAGTCTTGCTTTCTGCTAAAGTTCCATTTATTTAGTTGTGATTTCATTTGTTAAGAATAGTGTGTGCATATCTCATTTTTCAATAGAAGATTAGTTGTTAAAATTCCTTTCATTGCAAATAGTTGAATTCTGTAGAATTATATTTAATTTCCATAGATTTGAACTGCATTTCCATAGAATAGTCATTAAACTAAACAACCCCCCAACAGACCCAACGTACAACTAGTTCTCTTAGACTCCATTGCATATTGCCTAGGACACAGCCCTGGTTTAGAATGACACTGACAAAGATTATGTTAGTTAAATGATTGGAAGAATACAACGACCCATCATTTTTGGTGCCGTTTCCAAGGAAATAACCATAAGCTCCATTATTTTTATTCCATATGCTATGGGTGTTAATGGATTTTATACAGGAAACTAGTAGTTTTCTCAAACCTCGATTTAAACTAACCAACCTGGATGCATAGGTCACAAGATAGCCAAGGGAGATTTACAGTACACAATATTCAACAAATATCTTTAGACACTTCATAAGAGAGAAACACTAAGAGTGATATAGATTCCAACTCAACACCTAGAACCTTTTATAAGAATTCTGTATCCTCTTCACACCATTCGGTAATGGGGGACCTTGGGAATGTTGAAGACCAACCTTTAGGATGAACCTTTACATATCCCATTGTCCTCAATGTAGATGAGGATGCACCCATGAAAAACATCTCACCATCCATCCTACCCCCTCTTTCGAGGAATGACAAAAGAAGACCCTGATCAGTTTCTGTTTGAATTTAAAATCCTGTGCCAGACATATGACTACCAAACTGACAATCAAAAAAGCTAAAACTATTTCCCTCCATTCTTAAAGATTCTGCTTTGAGATGGTTTATGGGGTTACTATCTAACTCCATTAATTCTTGGGAAGCCATGGAAACAACCTTCCTGGATAAATACCAAGACTATTATAGGGGAAGGGATAGGAAGGAAGAGTTCTTCCAAATATGGAAAAAGGAAGATGAGAATCTAGAGGATTATCTGGATAGATTCCTCTTTCTCCATAAATGCAGTGGGTATGAGTTACATGCAGACATCACTAAAACAGTCTTTCTAAAAGGACTGGATGAGGAAACCAAGGATTCTTTCCATCTCATGGGAGGAGGAGACATGCATAAACTCACCATGGAACAAATCACTGAGCTATGTAGAAGATATTCTAGAACACGTGGAGGAATACGAAGAAAACAAACATCCAAGTCTTTGGGTACCTTTGAACTTCTAGAAGAAATGGCCAACATGAAAATAGACATTCTACTGCAATTAACATCCACCATAGATGGACTCAAGGAAAAATCCACCCCTGCTAAAGAACCATTGGACATGTATTGCCCTAAATGTCAGAAGAGACACCCCTTGAGAGAATGTCCTTTGGATGTCACAGACATGTGCTTAATCTGTGAAGTTACTGACCATGACACTAAGCATTGCACACTTCTACCACAGTTGAAGGGAGGTTTGAATGCCATCTCTCAAACAAGTGCTGAATTAAATTTTGTCCAAAGACCAAACAATCAAGGTGGGTTCCCATCTAGACCAACTCAGAATCCCTGGAGAATGCCATGGCCAAATCAAGCCTCTCAATCTTCTTGGGGACAACCTGAGTGGGAAAACTCAAACTGGATGACTTATCCATATCCACCACCTTGGAAAAATCCCTACACTCAGCCGGGTTGGGCTCCACCACCTGTAGCCAATCCTTGGCACAATCAGTAGTGGGGTCCTCAAAAAACTTTTAGCCAAAATCAGTCCTGGGCACCACCACAAAACAATAATCAACAAAACAGGTTCCAACAGCCACAACAAGCTTTAATTCCTCCACCTCAAGCCTACCAAAATCAAGGACAAGAAACACAAACACAACTTCGGGCCAAGCCAGTATCCAATCCTAAAAATCAACAGACAGCTTTGATTGATGACACAGACTCAGGTAACACCATGCAAGTTAACACTATTGGTAATTTATGACTACAATCTGGAAAAATATTGAACCCTCCTGTTGTTATCATAGAACTACCTGATGATGCCAATAAGGAAGAGAACCTTGAGGGTAATACTGGTTCTTCACCAATGCCAGATAAACAAGATGATCAAATACCCAAACAGACTACAACCCCTTTTCCTGAGTGATTATAGGACACTCAAACTACAGATGAAACAAAACTAGTTCAGGAATTGAAAAAAGTACATATTGAGGTTCCACTGCTGCGTGCAATAAGGGACATCCCTAAACTAAACCAAACCATTAGAAACGAGTGTATAAATACACCAGGAAGGAAAAATAAATACCCAAAGACTATCAGAGTCGAAGGGAATTTGGCTGATTTAGTTGCTGACACCCTTATCTCACCAAAATATGGGGATCCTAGGAGCCCTGTCATTACTATTTGTATAAACAACCAGTCAATATATAATGTTTTGGCGGATCTTCATGCTGCTATTAATGTCATCATAACAGAAATGTTTAACCTACTATCCTTGATAGGACTTCAACCAACCAATGCTGTTTTGTAGTTAGCAGATCAATCCATTGTTGTACCTGATGGTGTGGTTGAAGATATAATGGTCACTGTTGAATCATGGGAGTACCAAGTTGATTTCATGGTTTTGCAGCCTAAAGCTTAGAAGTTGGGATACCCATTCATCTTGGGAAGACCTTGGCTGGCTGCGGTTGTTGCATACATTGACTGTAGGTCAGGAAACATGAAAATTCTAAATGGGCAGAAATCCAAAGACATTTCATTATATCCTCTTACCCAGCCTTATATGAACAATTGTGACCATGTATGGGTGGATTATTTGGATGCTAACTCTTTGAGTTCTTCTTTTCTGGCCACTATTACAGTACACAATCATATGGTGAAAGCTGTAGAGTCATATACAATGACTGATTCTAAGGACTCTACGACTACGGAAATCAACACTACTACTATGGAATCTAGAATACCAGCATTAGACATTACCTCTGTTGAGTCTGGTAGGAAAATCTATGCTTATAATTCCAAACATTTAGTTCCTGATTTCTATTTTCCTTTAACCAAGGTTCTGTCTTTTGACAACATATCCATCCTACACATGCTTCAGCCCCATGTTTTCCCATTGAATTCTTTTATCACTAGTACAGAGCTTGCTCTTATGAATGATACCAAGCAGGTGCTTGCCAGTATGGGTAGAGATCTGACTATAGGTAGTGAATTGGAGGTCAATCAAGAAGCTAGGGTGCTTGAGGCTCTGAAGAAACATTCCCATGCTTTTTCTTGGATTACACTGATATGAAAGGAATTCATCCTAGCATCTGTACACATCATATTTACACCGATGACGTCAAACCTATAAGGCAGCCGTAATGAAGAATCAATCCAGCATTGAGAGACAAAGTCAAAAATAAGATTGAAAAGCTCCTAAATGTAGGTTTCATTTATCCTATATTTGATAGTTAGTGGGTTTCCCCATTAGTTATTGTTCCCAAGAATAATGTGTAAGTGGATCAAATATTTGTTGATTATATGGAGCTCAACAAAGCCACCAAGAAGGATTATTTTCCCCTACCTTTCATTGACCAAGTCCTAGACAATTTGGCTGGTAAGAAATATTTTTCTTTCTTGGATGGGTTTAGTGGGTATAATCAAATTAGTATTGCCCCTGCTGATCAGGATAAGACTACTTTTACATGCCCTTGGGGTACATTCGCTTACAGAGTCTTACCTTTTGGGCTTTGTAATGCCCCTGCTACATTTCAGTGGGCAGTCTTGGCCATTTTTGTAGATCTTGCTAATGACTGTGTTGAGGTTTACATGGATGATTTCACTATCCATGGATCCACTTTTGAAGAATATTTGAATAATCTTGAGAAAGTACTCAGTCAATTTGAATAACACCAACTATCTCTGAGTCATGAAAAATGTCTAATGATGGTTGATCAAGGAATTGTCTTAGGTCACCATGTTTCAGCCCAAGGTATACAGGTGGATCCCAAAAAGATATCAGTCATCACCCAATTACCTACACCATCTAATCAGACTAACATCAAAATTTTCCTTGGTCATGCAAGTTATTACCATTGATTCATAAAATATTTTAACAAAATTACCACCCCAATGTTTTCATTGCTAACCAAAGATTGTGTTTTTGAATGGTCTCCTCAGTGTCAACAGGCATTGGATTCTATCAAAGAAAAGTTGACAACCGCCCCCTATCTTACGTGGCCCTGACTAGGGACAACCTTTTCATATCCACACTGATGCTTCTAATTTAGCCATGGGTGTTGTCCTTGGATAAAAAGACTCACAAGATCATATGTATGCAATTTATTTTATCAGCAAAAATCTAACTCCTACGGAAAATAATTACACTACTACGAAAAAAGAGAGTTTTTGGCTATTGTCTATGCGTTGAATAAATTTCATCATTACATCACTAGATATAAAAATTTTGTTTACATTGACCACTCTATCATTCGATATTTGATGAACAAAACAATGGTTGGTGGAAGGCTTATTCGCCGATTACTCTTGTTGTAAGAATTCAATCTCACTATTATAGATAAGCCTGGGAAATCTAACATTGTTGCTGACTTTCTTTCGAGAATAAATGTTTTAGGTGATGATGAAGCAGTCCAAGACCAATTTCCTGATGAACACTTGTTTTCTATCTCTACTAAGACTCCCTAGTTTGCTGATCTCGTGAATTATTTAACAACAGGGAAGTTTCCTACCTATTTTACTCATAAGGAAAGAAGGTGATTGGTTAGAAATAGTGCAACATATAAATGGTGTAACAGGTTCTTATTTAAATGTTTTCCTGACATGGTTCTTTGGAGGTGTGTTCAAGAGGATGAGGTACATGACATACTGTGAGCATGTCATGATGGGCTAGGAGGTGGACATTATTTAGTAAAACGAACAATTCACGAGATCCTTGGAGTAGGGTACTATTGGCCTTCCCTCCATAAGACTGTCAAAAAGTATGTGTGGCAGTGTGATGCATGCCAACGAATGGGAAAACCTACACTTTCTACGGAAATGCCTCTGAATCCTCAGTTGGTTCTAGGACCATTTGAGAAATGGGGTATTGACTTTGTTGGACCATTTGATCCTCCATCTTTTGGGAAGGAGTATCTCTTGGTATGCATGGACTATGTCACCAAATGGGCTAAAGTTCAAGCATTGGCATCTGCCAATGAAGATGTTGTTGCTGATTTTCTCTACAATCAGATATTGCTGTGATTTGGAGCACCAAGGGCCATTGTATCTGATCAAGGTCCTCAATTTGTTTCAAATATGATTGAAGCTTTCTTGGAAATCTACAGAATCAGGCACCATAAATCATCACCATATCACCCCCAATCCAATGGGCAAGTGGAGGTAACCAATCGAGAACTTGAGAATATTCTAACTAAGGTGGTCAATGCCGATAGAAAGAATTGGGTACCAAAGCTTCCTGAGGCCGTCTGGGCCTACAACACGACCTGGAAAACAACTACTGGTTTTTCTCCCTATGAGCTGGTCTTTGGGAAGAAACCACTATTACCTGTTGAGTTTAAATTGTGCACCTGGAAAACAATTTGGAAGTTGGGATCGATTTGGATGAAGCACAGCGTGAATGGGTGTTGCAGCTGAATGAATTAGATGAAATGCAGATGGAGGCACAGTAGCAGGCATAAATTCTACAACATCAGTGAAAAACTTGGCATGATGCTCACATCAAAAAAGGACATTTCATGAGGGATAGTGGGTTTTACTCTTTGATTCCTGCTATCAGCAGTTTAAAGGTGAGTTGTGTACATGTTGGTTGGGTCCCTATCAGGTAAATCAAGTGTTTGATAATGGCTCTGTTTGATTGATACCGATTGATGGAGACAAATAGACTCTTCTGGTGAATGGGCATAGGCTCCGAGTTTATCACCAACCGCTGGATAAGAAGACTTTCACTGATGACATTCTGTTATGAATAGACATGCATGTTGAGGAGGCTCTTTACCTCTCAAGCATGGAGTAATCAATCTCTTGCAAATTCAATAAAGGAAGATGATCCTTCATTCGATCTTCTTCCCTTAGTTAGTATTTTTTATTATTGTTATTTCCAATAAATGCTAGAATTTTTCATTATTTCTACTGCCACCAATAATGTTTTCTTGAACTGCAGGGCATAGGAATCTATGGATATCAGCTGACTAAATGTGGCATGGGTAAGTGCATTTTAACTTGCTAACAATATTTCCATGCAAAACATTTCCCCATGTATGCATTTTTCATCATTACGCCATCATGAAATGATTGCTATGGTCATTCCGGATCTCTTTCCAAATCCGGCTCTATGAATGACGGCATAAAAGGAGTAATGGGTCATAATCACCACATGCCTTGATGTGTCACACTCTCCAAAGTCAGGATGGGTGTGCTCTTTCTCCTCAACCATGGGATATGTGCTGCCAAAAAAATCTTAAACTCACATGGGTGGCCAGTCTCATTCACTATTTTTTCCATCGTCACCTTCGCTTGATGTTGCGCCACCCAAGGAATATGGTGTCATTTGAAATTTAATGCTTCTGCAAACTACTTCTTACCATTATTGTATGCACATCAAGCACGACTGGTTTTATCAGTCACTAGACAGGAAGTGGAAGAGATGCTCTGCTCTAGTTTTTTCTGCTACCTAGTATTACTCACCTTTGGCTTCAGCATGGGACCACGAAAGACATCAGAACCTGCTTCACCAGACGCCTTACTCTAGAATGTTGTCCTTTCACAGGTATTTCATGATTTTGGATGGTTGGATTTCATTCGGAATTTGAAGGTTTTGATGAGGGCATTGTGGAAGAATTCTTGAACAATTTTGAGTCCACCTATTCACAAGTTGGTGGAAGGACGAGTTGAAATTACCAGTTAGGTCATTCTGACCTATCTGGCTTGCCAAACTTTGGTTTAAAGGTAATGACAAATGCCCTTTACAAATCCTGATTTCTCAATTTCACGATGAAGGAGAGGCACTCCTGGAGGTCATCCTAACTCCATTGGGTGTCCATAAGGGTGTTAAGCAGACAAGTTTACCTAGAATCTGGAGTGAGATTGCGAAATGGGTCAATCGGTATTTCATATGCGATGGTCAGGCCTCTGTTCTGGGTGGTGATGCACTTAAAATGCTCATCCACCTTAAAAAGGGACATTTCAACAAGGCCCTTTGGGTAAATTTGCTAGAATACCTCGTAGAATCCATCATTAAAGTTTGCTAGAAGTGCTGGTCCTGTGGAGGCAAGTCTATGATTAAACACCCAGGGTTGATTCATCTATTGTGTTCACACCAAGTCTTCTTTAGACCAAAGTGGAGGCTCGAGGGACATGCTGGTGGTGAAGGGTCCAGGCCAAAGCAATTAAAATCTGGTCTCTCTTCTGCACCTCGGTCTACCCTTGCATCGGGCCCTTTCCCTTCACACAACCAAGAAGAGGTAGCCGATGTTCCTGGGAATGCAGAAATAGTTGGTACTCCTGAGGGTTCATCCCCTTCCATTGTTTATTCAAAAGGCAAGTGTGCCATGGCCCCATCTTCTTCCATATAGCTACGGTCTTGACGGCTTAGCTCATTTTTGCAGACAGGTGGTTCCCAATCAGAGTCCTTACCTGATGATACCACCCACATTCGGGAGGAACTGCATAAGGAGGATGACCTGGCCGCTCCATCATCTGCTATTCCGTCATCTATGGAAATTCACCCTGTGGCTCCTGAAATGCTTGACACCCAAGTGGCACCTTCTCACAACTATCTGGAGGAAATCGCACTGCTGAAATCTCAGTTACAAGGTATGGAAGAAACAAACCTTTTATTACAAGTTGAATTTACACAAAAGACAGTAGAAAAAGTTTGGGAGATTGCTGCCCTGCAACTTGAAGTAAGTTGTTTAAAGTGACAACGTGATAAGAGTCTTACCCTCTTGAATAGTTTCCAACAGTTGTCCCTTCAAGAAAGGGAATTGTGGAAGGAAAATCAAACATTAAAAAAGGAAAAAGAATCTATAGAGGAGGAAAAACAAAAAGTAACATCTATTTTAGACTTTGTCTGTCCTTTGGCCCTCAAATTGTTGTCCTGTAGGAAACCCTCTTCAGTCTACAGCATGTTTGTCCAAGAACAATTTTATTCTTGGCAGTTATTTCAATTGTGTTCTCAAGCCCCTCATGAAATTCCCAATGGCCCTAGTTTTTTATCAGTTTACAAGTGCAGTACTCCAGAAATTCAAAATTTGCTTTGTGAATTTTATCTACATAACATTATAGTTACCAATGTCCTTAATTTCTTGATCAACCTATTTGTGGGTGATTTTCAAATTAAATCCTTTCAGTCTATATTACGGAATCAGATAATTTGGGGGCAGCAAATAGACATTTTCAATCACACTACTTAGTCCATCAGATTTCACATCCACCCAACTCATCATACAGATGTCACCCTGTGGAAAAACTTTTGATCACTTTACTATCAGGCAGGGGTTGGGGTGAATACTTCTTAGATTTTACTTCAGTGTGTTATTGATTTTGAAAATTACAGTCAAGATAATTTTGGGATAGCTTGGCAAGCTTGTGATAGGAGATGGGATACTTTAAGTCTGCCTTTGAAATGTAGGGAGGTTCTCTCTCCCCAGAACTTGAGTTGGAGCATGCGCAGGGGTGATGCCCTCATCACCATTATCAAACAAACTATAGAGAAAACCAGCCAGTAGTACAATGATGAATGGGCAGGCCTCCAAGTATGGCCACCACTCCTCTTGAGCCCTCTCACTACCTGGCAGAACAATGTAGCATAGTCCCATGACAGTTTCACTACCTGGGTGGAAATTACCTCCAATACTCAGGGCTGCAAGAACACCACAAAGCAATACGCTTGATCAATTCGAGGAGTATGACATGGCTGAACAGCTTGGTAGGTGGTAGCAGATGCAGATGAGTTACATTGGGACATGCAATAGGTAAAGTTAGGGGGAAAATGATGAGTGCATTGTTTGGCTCATTAATATCATTTCTTCAGGCCGAAAATACTCTTTTTGATATGACTTATTAGTATATGGGGATGTTTTGTGTAGTTATATCTTAGTAGGTTTGATGCATTTTCCTTGCTATAGTTTATGAAAACCGATTATCACATGAACCTCCTACTAACTATCTTTGTGAGATCAAACGTGATGATGTGTGTAGGGAATGATGGAAGTTGCTGGTGGTTAAGGAGCCCGAGTTTGAAGCATGCGGCTGAAGACTATTTCCATCAAGTTGACCTATTAGCCTGGGCTTGATCCTAATGGCCCATAGAGATTTTTGTGTTTTAATTAGAATTTGATGGACAGTGTTTAATGCCACCTGATATGGCAGATCTTGTAACCAACATTATCTATATGAAGACTTCGTCTTCAGAACTTGGTAGTACCACTTTTTGATTATTGAAGGAGATTATCTGCATACAGTTCTTGATTTTATTTTTACGGTCTATGTTATGAACTTATTTCTAAGTTAATGAAAGCCATGGAATTTTGAGAATCATAAGTTGTTAATCCCTCTATCCCAAGGAAGAGCAAGGGCCCACTCAACGAGGAGATATGAGGTTATTTTGAGTTCATGCATACAGTTCTTTGATTAGATTTACTGCAATTGTCATTTGATAAATCTTACATGCATGCTTTGATTAACTGTATCTGCTTTCTCCATTACTATTTTCACTTAGAATAGATGTTTTTGTTATGCAAATCTAGTTAACGAATAGTCTTGCTTTCTGCTAAAGTTCCATTTATTCAGTTGTGATTTCATTTGTTAAGAATAGTGTGTGCATATTTCATTTTACAACAGAAGATTAGTTGTTAAATTTCCTTTCATTACAAATAGTTGAATTCTGTAGAACTTGTATTTAATTTCCGTAGATTTGAATTGCATTTCCGTAGAATAGTCACTAAACTAAACAAACCCCCCAACAGACCCAACGTATAACTGGTTCTCCTAGACTCCATTGCATACTGCCTAGGACACAGCCCTAGTTTAGAATGACACTGACAAAGATTATGTCAGTTAAATGATTGGGTTGTTATATTCTTCCAATCATTTAACTAACATAATCTTTGTCAGTGTCATTCTAAACTAGGGTTGTGTCCTAAGAAATATGCAATCGAGTCTAAGAGAACCAATTGTACGTTGGGTCTGCTGGGGGGTTGTTTAGTTTAATGACTATTCTACAGAAATTCAGTTCAAATCTATGGAAATTAAATACAGTTCTACAGAATTCAACTATTTGCAATGAAAGGAATTTTAACAACTAATCTTCTATTGAAAAATGAGATATGCACGCACTATTCTTAACAAATGAAATCACAACTGAATAAATGGAACTTTAGCAGAAAGAAAGAATATTCGTTAACTAAATTTACATAACAAAAGCATCTATTCTAAGTGAAAACAGTAATGGAGAAAGAAGATACAGTTAAACAAAGCATGCATGTAATATTTATCAAATGATAATTGTAGTAAATATAATCAAAGAGTTGTATGCATGAACTCAAAGTTACCTTGAATCTCCTCGGTCGAGTGGGCCCTTGCTCTTCCTCAGGGTAGAGGGATTAACAACTTTTTATCCTCAAAATTCCATGGCTTTTATTAACTTAGAAATAAGTTCATAACATAGAAAATATATGAACTGTATGGAGATAATCTCCTTCAATAATAAAAAAATGGTACTACCACATTCTGAAGATGAAGTCTTCATATAGATAATGTTGGTTATAAGATCCACCATATCAAATGACATTAAGCACTGTCCATCAAATTCTAATTAAAACACACAAATTCCTATGGGCCGTTAGGATCAAGCCCAGGCTAATAGGTCAACTTGATGGAAATAGTCTTCAGCCGCATGCTTCAAACTCAGTCTCCTTAACCACCAGCAACTTCCATCATTCCCTGCACACATCATCACATTTGATCTCATAAATATAGTTAGTAAGAGGTTCATGTGATAACTGGTCTTCATAAACTATAGCAAGGAAAATGCATCAAACCTACTAAGATATAACTACACAAAACATCCCCCATATACTAATAAGTCATATCAAAACGAGTATTTTCAGCCTGAAGAAATGATATTAATGAGCCAAACAATATACTAATAAGTCATATCAAAAAGATTATTTTCAGCCTAAAGAAATGATATTAATGAACCAAACATTGCACTCATCAAAGTTGACTCCTGCAGAATAGAATTATACAAATATGGAGCATGAGTATTTTTCAATGATCTACGCACTGCATAAGTTTAGATAATACTTGCTAGACAACTCCTTTTGTTTTGTATACAGATCACATGGCATTGAAATACTTGGTGAACAAGCCTATTTTACATGGGTGCATATGTCAATGGGTTATCTTATTCCAGGAGTTTGAATTTATAGTGGTGGTAAAGCCAAGTAAAAGAAATTCTGGTCTAGATCATTTTTCAAGGATTTAATAAGGAGAGGACATGCACATATTATTGAAGATACAATGCCAGATGCACAGTTATACAGGTTAAATCATGCACCCTTGGAATTAGAGGATATTGTTGTCTTTTTACGTACATAGGTATGGCACCCGAAGGAATGAAGATCTTGGAAAAGAAACAACTTGAAATTCATGCCACACCTTTCATGTTGATCAATGGAGACTTATAAAAACTAGGCCGAAGATGAAGTATTCTACCGGTGTGTACTAGAGCATGAGAGAATGACAATTATGGAGGAGGCTCATGAACGGTATTACAGGTGGACACAATGTAGGGGACACCACCACGTGCACAAGATTCTACTAGTTGGTTTATGGTGGGGGACCTTGTACAAGGATTGCAAAGAGTATTGTAAGGCGTGTGACCACTATCAACACCTTGGGAAACTTGGACAATCAAGATGAAATGCCTTTGAGGCCTATTACTAGTGCAGAACCTTTTGAGAAATGGGAAATTGAATTTTTGGGTCCTATTTCCCTAGCCACATAGAAAATGGATCACTCTACATCATCACTTGTACATATTATCTTACAAGGTGGGAAGCAGAAGCACACCTACAAAGGATTGTACAATAGCTACAACAACAAGGTTCTTGTGGGAAAATATTCTTACCAGGTATGGATGTCCTTTAAGTTTGACAAGTGATAGAGGCACTCATTTCCTTAATGAGACCATCAGGATATTATTGGAAGAATTTATGGTTGCACACCATAAGACAACACCCTATCACCCTCAAGCAAATGTGACTGCTGAGGCTTTCAACAAGATATTGAGCCAAAATTTGATTTTTTTTGTGATGTTGGAAGGTTGGGATGATAAAGTTTCTGTTATGCTTTGGGCATATAGAACAACCTACAAATGGTTGAATAAGGCAACACCCTTTCAGTTGGTGTTTGGCACAGAGGTAGTTCTTCCCATGGAATTCATGTTACCTTCTTTACATATTACACACACAGGAGGTCTGGCTGATGAGAAAGCATTGGAAGAAATAATTGACAAGTTGATACAACTGGATGAGAGGCACGCAATAACATGATGGAGTCAGAAGAAAGAAAAATCCAGAAAAAGGCATGACATGACAGGCACATCAGGGACAAGAAGCTTGAGGTTGGGCAGATGGTACTTCTTTATGATTCAAAGTTTTTGTGCCACCTAGGAAAGCTTAAGGTGCATTGGTTGGACCGTATGTTATCACTCATATAATTGACTCAGGTGCTTGATGGAACACGGTTGCCCGGTTACTTCAATGGGAGTAGGCTGAAGCCCTACTATAAATAAGTCTTCTTGGTGTTTGTAATAAGGCAGTATTTCCATTTAGATTAGATTTCCCTTACTGTATTTCCTTTAGATGTGTTTCCTTCATCATCACTATGCTTTTTCAATTTAGTTTAGTGTTATGTGTAATAAGTGTGCTTGCACATCAGAAGCTTGTTGCAATCTAAAGTGTTTTTTATGCATAGAGGACTGCACATACCCTTAGTGTGGGGTGGATAAAGAAGGTTAGTCTGGTATGGAAAAGAAATAAACTCACGGGTGACCATAAAGGGAACATGCTTTGAAAAGTGATGAAAACTTCAAGAGGATTGCTCAAAGTTAAAGACCATGTGCAAGGCGGTGAGCACTCAGTATAACTCAAGGAGGTTGCAGCATTTGAGACTATGTGTTTGGGTCACATTGGATAAATACTTCCATGTAAGGAGGCACAGTGAGAGGAGATCTATGATGGAGAAGTAGTTGGCGCACCAGAAAGCTATGACTGAGGTGTAAAACGTTGAGGTGCGAGAGATTGGGGTGCGAGAAAAAGAAGTGCAAAATGGGCTCAGAGGGAATTAATGCCACATGTATGGTGGTAGGTGGAGAAATTAAGGAAGGGGATTTTTTAAACTTGTAATAAAAGCTGAACGTTTGCAACGACATTTTTTACCTTGCAAGTTTGAAGAAAATTGTGAAGTGTGAAGAAGAGCTGAAGATGAGGAGCATTCTACAGATTGATTGTACCTAACAAGATTCAAAGCACATTGATTGAGCATCTAGGCATAAAATTAGGACTCAAGTGGTGGTGTAGGTGTGCGACGAAGGGGTTTAGGCATGATTTGGGTTTGCAGTAGCTAGGGTTTCGTTTGCACTTGTGGATTGGAAGGAATAATGGCACCATAAAAGGCTCCAGTTGTGGAGAAGGAAGTTGATGACCCAACAGAGGAATGGCTGGTAGAAATGCTTTACCCATAAGAGGTGATCAAGGGGCGGCCATGGGAGACAAAAATAATGTAGTGTAGGGTTTCCGACATTAACCACTGAACTAAGTGCTTGAAGGACATTACAGCAAAAGTCTACAGGAAAAATAATTGACATTTAATAGATGACACTAGAGTTTTCGACACCTTTGTGAAGAGGTTACTTGAAAGCGTGGGGTTCATGAAAATCCTAGAGTTTCCCTATTTTAGGAAGCCTGAGAAATTGTACCGTGTCCATGAGGAATTTTTCTACTTCACGGGAAGGAGAATGAGGATCACCGCCAAGCTGATTGGAAAGGTGACAGGGTTGCACGACTCAGGCTTGGAGATCACCAGTGATTTATCTAACGTTGAGGGTATTGATGCAACAACAACCATACATCAGTATAAGAAGGGGGGCCGAGCCTTTAAAGTAAACACCATTACAGAGATGGCCGCCAGGGTTGTAGCACACTTGGCAGTAAGCAAGTTGGGTGCCACTGAATGGTGGAATGAGGTGAATATGTGCTGGTTACATATAACGCATAAGATGGTAAACAAGACATACTACAACATTGTGGGTACATTGCAGAAAGCTTGGTAAATGAGGCACACATCTAGGTAGATAAAGGTGAGAAAATAACTTGGGGTGCCATCTTGTTGTTCATTGTATTTAATGAAATTGGCATACTCAACGAGACCAAGGGAGAACATCTGGGAGTTTCTGTTGGAGAATAAATCCCCAACAAAGAAATTTTCCAAATATACTCTATGTAGAACTGTTTCTAATGCATATAAGGAGCACTTGGGGAAGTGGTTCAGGAGGCTGTGCAGGGATTTTGAAGGAGAATGGTGTATTCCACATGAGATACCTAAAGTACTGAATGGAGAAGTTGAGTTTGTAGTCTACCAACACTTCAGCTTTAGGGCTGCTTCCATATGCTAGTCAGGCGAGTAAGAGCCCATGGTGTAAGTTTCCCTTTACTTTTACTGCCAGATACTTCAAGGAGTCAGTGAACAGGTTCCACGACACACACAAATCCAGTTTGACATGGATAAAGTAGACACAAGATATCCACATTCTACGCTAAGAATTATGTATGGCCAGGGAAAGAGGCCTATGTGGAAACCATGGAATCTAGAAATGTGGACATCACGCTGGAGAGTCTGGCCATAGGAAAAATTAAACCAACACGCGTGTACATTTATCTGAGGCTAAGGTTTAAGGATGGAAGGGTGGTGAAGGGCACAGATATGACACTCCTAGGACCTCCAAAGAAGGGGCAGATAGTTAGAACCTCACGGAAAGTTGCAATCCTTTACACCCCTACTCAAGAAGAACCAGAGCCTACCAGGTTAGAGAACGTCTTGGAGTAGGAGGAACTAGAAGACAACGCCTGACTGGTTCATACAAGGAGAGTTTTGTGGAAAAGGGGCACATTAAGAGACTTTGGCATAGGGACTTCATAGCTGGTAAGAATATCACCGTGCATGTAACTCCTGTGAAGAATGAGGAAGAAGAAAGGAGAAAGCATAGAAAATATGTTCCTGTAAAGGATAGTGAGGAGGAAGAGTCCCCTCAACAAAGTGCAAGAGAGGAGGACACCCCTAGTATTGAGATGTATAGGATGAAATATTAGGGATGAGGATGGTCATATATAAAACTATTGATGACAATATGAGTACCCATGAGCAACACTCAAGTGAAGGGGAAAACACCATTAGTGGGGATATAAAAGTCCTAGAATGCCCCACACCTGAAGGAGAAGAGAAAGAGGGGGAAGTAAGGCAGAATGTGGGAGGAGAATAGCAATAGGATGTAGGAAATGAAGAACCACAAGGGGAAGGCGTGCATGTTCAAGAAGACATGGGGGAACATACAAGTCAGTATGGAGGATGAAGAGGTAGTGGGAACTCAAATTTGGGCTACTTGGATGACCAAGAAAAAATCATTCACGCCCGCTTTTAGAGCACCCTTGCCCAATATACAATTGTATGGATGGGATTGGATGGACCCAGAGATGGCCAATATGTGCACTCACAAGAAGTTATCATGGAGCATGTAGAATCACATGGATGAGTCCCGACTTTGATGTTTGTGAGGAGGTGTGTAACTCGAAGAAGATGAGGAAGGCACCACATACCACCCATATGACCATCAAACCCACAATTTTTTGATGAACAGGTGAGTAACGCATTGTTAAAGTGTCCACTGAAGTAGCACACTCAGAATATTGATAAGGCAACAAAAAATATGGTGCTCCTATGGAAGATAAGAAAGATAAGGACAGAGAAATCAAATGACTCACCTAGGAGTGGGATAATGCAGTGGACTGAGGTACAAAATGTCAAAAAGATGGCCGAGTATATTGCCGATGAAATATTGTAGAAAAGGCCTAATTTTCAGAAGAAGGTGCTAGAGTAGTTCAAGTGAAAAGTACATTACCTCCGTACAATAGTTTTTTTTCTTTTAGAGGACAAACTAGTATGCCTCCCTAAACCAAAGGATGCTGCAGAAGAAGCATCAAGGGACAATGCTTTGATTACAAGGAAGATATCTAGCTATGAGGTTGTTTTGCAAGCCATTAAAGATGAAATGAAGAAGGTATTTCAGTGTTGGCCATGTGTACAATGTCTGATAACTTAGTTTAGGAAAGAATGAAAGTAGAGGAAAATGAAGTTCTGCAGGAAGTAAAAGATGAAACACTTGGGTGCACATAATGGGTTACCCTGGTAGAAACAAAGTGTGACACACTGGATGCTACAAGGAAACAACACATGGACCGAATAAAGAGCATCGAAAAGCTCATTTCTACAAAGATGGATTTCATGGAAGGAATGGTCTCAGGTATGGCTAACATCCTTAGAATTTTGAAGAGTGAGGGAGGAAACATGACTCTAGATGAGTTCGATGGTATAGTTTGGACATCCTTGATAAAGAAAATGTAGCGCTTAAGGACTGGTATGAATTTGAGGGGGAAATTCAAAGTGAATATCCAAAATTCATTCTACTAGAAGAAGAAAAGGGTACAAAATAAGATGACTCAATGTATTCTTTATTATTTCATTCATTATCCTATATTCTTTGGAATGACAAGGTGATTACCCATTTCTAGGGTGGCAATCCATTTTAGTGTGGGGTAATGTTGGATGGAAAAAAGGGGCCTAAGTGTTGGGCACAAAAATGTAGGGCGTGGAAGAACATGCGACGTGGTGCTACAATAAGGTTGATGCGCCTAGGATCAGGACTTAGGCGCTTTTGTTGTGAAGGATATTTTTGGAGTTAGCGTGCTGGGCACACAAATACATGAAGACTTGCAACCACACAAGGGTATTTTGGGAACAAGCATCAGTTTGAGTGACCATGCATGGTTTAGTCTAATAATAGGATTTCTACTTTGAGTTATTCTATAGGAAGTCTATTGTTAGAGAACTTGCATGTTTTGCATCCTTTTGTAAAGGCACATGGCTATTATTAGCATGTGGCCTATTTTGAGATAGTTCATGGGTGGTGAAGGGAAATGCATGGGTGGTGAAGGGAAAGTCCCCACACCCTATATATATGTATTATGTTTTGTACATGTATGTATTGATTTGCAAGTTTTGTGTGTGAATTATTGTAGAGTTATGTTATTGGTTTTGTCATGTGCATGACTCATGGAGATACTTATGTAATGTAAGAAGATAAGCTTCTGTGTTTTATAGTATTTAATACAATGGTTCATATTGGCTAGATAATGGTGTTGAACATGACTGAATTTGGTTCTTGCATGGTAAATCTTGTTATAGTCATTGTTTAGTTCATCTTACATATATTCTAAGATCTAGATCTGGTTTATGCATTGTGTGTTGTTTACTATTGGTTATGAATCTGAATACCTATATGCACCATCATGCTAACATTCTGTATAAGAAAACCTCTAAAGAGGGACCTGGTGCCTTTGTGCACTTTGGTTAAGAACTCACTCAGAATGAGTGATGTGTACATACGTCATACATTATTACGTTTAGTCTACATTCTAGTGCATCTACACATTATAGGACATTTTATATATCATCTACGCACTCCAACATTACATACCATTCATACTACATCACCCATCTTGAAAAGCTTTCCAGTCTACATCATACATTACACATTCCACTCATCACATAGTCATTTATCATGTGATTCATTACATATAAATATCATCATTTTCAACGCGTTGCACTAACTACCAATATTGATGCACTTTAGTTCCTAAGTCCATATTCTTATTGTAGAAGGGATTGAAAAGATCAAATTTATCCAATACATTCATCATAGTATTGGATCATCCTTTTTTAAAGATCATGTGAGATTTAAAAGGATAGTGACAAACATATAGCTACAATCTTGTTTCATCTCTGAAGACATTCATATTGAAAATGTTACCATGGTTGGCTACATCATCACTTACTTGAATCTTATAGTGGTATCTTTTCTAAGATAAATCACCCAATCATTACTCTTCAATTAAGTGCATATATGATTAAGGGATCTCTTATCATTTTTTCAATTGTGTCATACCCTTAGGCTATGGGTCAAAACACATTATGAATATCGGTCACACTAGATCAATTCACATACACAGTTTTCACTTTTCAGGATAGAAACTTTCATATTTTGACCATTGATGACACACTATTATCCTTGATAAATATTGACTAGTTATAAGAGGGTACATTTGGATAGCCAACCCGTATAGTTTCAATGAACATAGATTTAACTCTGATTATTTTTATGCACTAAGATGATTTTTTTTACGTAACTTTTTATCCTCCATAGGTCAACATTATCATGATATTTTAACTTTGGAACCCTGATGAAACAAACATTGGACCTAATTTAGTAGACATGGCACTCTCATGGTTTGATATCATTGTAAATACTAACACAAAAGGAACTCAAGACTCCCTAAATATGATGCACATCCATTAAGGAATCTAGTACTATAGTTTTACAGCACTCAAACACATCAAGGAGTTTAGCTTCCCTCAAATCCAAGCACATTATGTTCCCATTTCCAAGTCTTAGCAAGCTCACAATCTAATCAAGCAGTGCATGGAAGGTGAAGGTTCAAGTTGCCAACCCCTTATATATATCATATAGATATATACAAGTATATATGGAGATACCTAGGTATTGGTATTGAGGCCTCTTTGGAGAAGTTGAAATAGGTGGGTGAATTGGGTGTACTAGATTAACCTAAAGAGTTAACCTTCTTGTAGGTATCTTCCACCCACGGTTAGGGTTTTGGCGTGATCAACTAATTATGAATGTATTCAACTATTGTGTTTTGATGGATTAAGATAATGGATTGTTGTGCCACCGAAGGATATTGTTTGTTGACATGTCTAATTACTGAAGTTACATCCAAGACAGTAAATCTGATCATGACCTTGATTGATTCATTATGACTATGATTTCATGTCCTAGTCCAAGAGATTATAAGTTTACCTTTCAATCACTTCTCCATGGGTATGCAATACCATGTGTCTAGTCATGTCTAACTTCCTATGAAAACTCTGGTATAAAAAATTCCCTGGTACCTTTCTGTCTTCAAGTGAGCACTTGGGTCATATGAATGTATTGAAAGAACCAATACATTAGGGTTTAATTTTGTACAATTACATGTTGGAAGTTTATTTATTGGGACCTCATTTTCCTAGCATTTGCATTGCTTTTTTAGGTTGTGTATTCCATGAACAAGACGTATCGGTATAACTTTAACCAGGAGTTAAACATTTTGGTTGAACCCGACTTCTAAATTGAATATATTTTCTCATAAACCATAGTACTAGACCTATTTTTTAAGCTCCTCTGGGTCGATAACATATTATCAGTTGAAATATTTTAATGATATTTTGTTGCTTCTTTCTCATGCCCTATAGAGCACAAATATTGGTTTTAATTAACATTGGATCAAATTGGATTTTAAGTTCCCTGCCCATAATTTTTGTAGTCTCATGGCTTCTTATCTATGATGTCAATATGAATCCATACATGTTTAGACCTATTAATGGAGTGGTATTTTTTAGTTACACATTGGAAAATAATGTTTGAATGTTCTTCCTATTTAAGGTTGATGAGGATCAATACTTGCGTGAAACAAGTGGATCTTATATACGCAACTATCCCTTTACACAATTCAAGAAATTTATCATCAACATTGGCCTATTAGAAGATATTCTTCTATGGCTATCAATATTTAAATGCCCTAACAAGGGTAATGAACAGGTGTGGTTTTTGGGAAAAATTATGACAAAAATGAATCTAATATTCCTCTGAAAGGAAACTTAAGTCTACATCTATGCAACGTCAAGGGAATTGGTGAAGAAGCAATATATTAGGGAGTATTTGGAGTTGTGGAGGATGATGTCTCATATCAACTATTGAGGCTAACGTGGAAGATAATGGAGCTAGTTTTTCATGCTCTCCCCCCACTTCTAAACGTGCAGTGGATAATGAAACTCCTTGATTCTAATGAGAGCACATATAATGAAGAGAGATTAAATATTACTGAATTTGCAACATCTGAGGTTAGGATAAAATATCTTTTAACACATTTGGATATACCCACATAACCTTCATGGGTATCATTAATCCAATTGCCCCATAAGTTGTTATGATATTATCCATTTAGGATCTTAGTTTGTTGTATTTTTGACTCTATAATAGCTAGCTCTATTTATGATGGCAATATAGTGTGTTGCATATACATATTTGATCATTCAATGTGAATTTTTTGTGTAAATATTTGTGATCTTTTTCATTTGGCATCAGAGTGAGTCTCTTTTCCTTTTTGTGTATAATGCAAGCATAAAGGATTTTTTGAGGGGAAGCCTTTTTCTAATCACCCATGTGAATGGAGTTTCATGATTTTGAGGCTACTATAGATCTAGTCAATTGTTGTAAGTTTTTTTTTAGCCACATGTGATAGTTATATTTTGCATAGTCCTCTATCTTTTAGATTTGCCAAAGGCAGCTTATTTGGAGTTGAGTAGAAAATGTATTTTTCTTTCAAATCATTTCCAAAATAAATTGAAATTTTGCACCTAGATATGTGTGAATCATAATGTATATTAGGATTCAAAATTGAAAATTTTGCATTGATACCAATCGGTATTTCCATTCACTCCTACATATTCACTAGAACTTTTGACACACATCTCTATTATTATTTTGGAGAAACTCAATCCAAAAATTACACATATGGGATCGTTACAAAAAGTCTGAACTAAAAATTTACCATATTCTAGTTCATGGTAGAATTTTTGTAGATCCAACATCTATTCACGTTGCATGAGAACCATCTAAATCTATCTTGCTTCAAATTAATTGATTAAGGCAATTTTTGGATGCGTAGCATGAAGTAATTGGAAACCTACTAATCTGAACTGTGTGTAGTCTTCTAGGTGGATATTTTCTTGTCACTATTCAAGGAATATATTTGAAGGGGTGATTCAAAATAAAAAATTTATTTATTGTATCCTTTCAATGAATGTGTTAGATTTGAACCTAGACTCCCATTTCCTAATAAAGCCACGTACGTTACTCAACTCACCACTTGTGCATTCACGGTTTGGAAAGCCACAATTCATTCTCCAACAAATTTATCTATGTAAATTTATGATTGTGTGTTGTGGAATATTTTCATGGTATGTATTTTATTTTCAAATATCCATGCTCAGTTTCAATCGCCATCTAGTTGTTTGTTCATACTTAGTTCACAAAAGAGATGGCTTGTATCTCTCGAATCAAGTAAAAGTTACATGGGTCTATTATATTTTAATATTGTTTTTATAGGAGTATTTAGATATTTTGGTCCACAAAAATTGATGTTAGCCATTTATATAATACATACATTTCATTTATTTTAGTCTCTTTAAAGTGTGTAAAAGCAATAGTTGGTCAATGCTATAGATTCAATTTAGTTATTAGGTGGTCTCAAGAATAAGTAGTCAAAAGAGTATATGTGGTAATTTGTTAACAGTAAATGTTTTATTATTTTAAGATTCCTTATGTATTTTAGTGTTAGTATTGTAAAATATTGTAAAAACAAACAAAATTGCCTCACTTTCAGTTGGACGTATTTTTGGTGGAATTTGATGTCTGAGTTAAACTTGAGGGGGGCATTCTCAAATAAGCCTCAAAGCAATATTCAATTGAGATAACAACATATAGATGAAGTATGGAGACATCAGAGGATAGAGGACAACCAAAGACCTATCGTTAGTCACCAATGATGAGGCCCCATGAAGGTTTGGTGACATGTGTGTTTCTAGTTTGTGCAGTGTGCTTTCAGCTATGTTTTTCAGAGTGCCAATTTCAGTGTTCTTGTTTGTAGTGTTCTAGTTTGAATAAGTCAAAAATTAACATTGAGGGGTGATCATGATCCAATTTTCCATTTCCTATTTTCATTTTGTGTGTATGAGAAGAATAATTCAACAAATTTTCCTACGTTATTCCCTAAAGTGAGATAGTAATGAAAACCGATGATACTACTACATCATCATGATATTGTGGTTGCTAGTTATCCATTGGAAAAACTATTCAAAGGTTATTGGTATTGTCCTAGAAATCATCTAGATCATGAGAAATATACGAAGCAACACATTACATTACAAGGAAGGTTTTCCCCATGTTCACACTAAGGGGGGGAATGTTAGGAAAAATATCTTATTGCTCACATTTTTTATACCCATCGAACCTCTTGTTTCACCTTTTTCTTAGATTGTTTCTTTCAAATGTTGACATAGGAGGAATACATGTTCAAATGTCGGTTGATGGGTTGTTGCATGCATATGAATTCTGAATCCACAGCTGATCGTGAGAGCTTCCCTTTGGCTAGGAGGAACTACATGTAATGAAAACAAGACAACCAGAAGGAATTAAAAAATATAGCCAGTGAACTACCTAGCATAAGCTAGATCCAGGAAGTATGATACTTCCTAGATGGCTGTCAGTCCACTATTTTAAACAATTCAATGCTATAAACAAAGTAAATCCTATTGTTATTTTAAAATGATTTAGGTATCTCACTTAAAAACACAATAAGAAATAGATCTAATCTAACAGGATAAGCTAGAATAGAATCCAAAGGTTGAATGATTGGTTCTCAGTTTCTGTAGGTTTGATAAAGGTCTCAGGTAGATCACAGGTGAATGAGGGTGAGATAAAATTAGGTGGGTAGTTCTATATTCAAGGCTATGTGGGCAAACATAGAGACCGGTGTCGGTCAGGGGTGACCGACGGTGGTTATATATAACCATTGCCGATTACTGTGAGATCTGGAAATGTCATAGAACAAGTTTTTGGTCTCCTTTGTGATTACACAAAGGACTTTGGGTGGTTGAGATGAGGTATTGGGTGACTGGAGTAGGCTTTGATGAGGTTTTAATGGGTATATGAAGCTGAAAATGTGGATAAGGTCAATAGGGAGCAAGATAAACAATGGATGTTAAAATGATGATGAAATGAAATAACTAGGAAAGTATGATGTTGTACTTACTTGGATTTTGTTCCTGAAGGCCTGTGTGTGAGGTATAGAGGTGCTGATGATGGGTTTAAAGGTTGAAAGTGGTCACCAACTGAAGAAAATATTCTACATGGGCTGCATGTGCACTCCTCTTTTCTTGGATAGATCAGATCATGGCTGGGATGGCTGTGCAGGAGAAGATGTTCAATCTCCTTGCTTGGATGTGAGTTTTCGTTGGAATTGGCTCTCTGAAGATGCGTTATCTCTCTAAGATTTGTTCTTGCTCATTAAATTTTCTCCCAATGTTTGCAAACCTTGAGAATAAGGTAGTTTAGGGGTTAAAAGGGGTAACTGACGGTGGTCCAGCTTAACCGGTGACGGTTAGGGGTAACCGATGTCGGTTAGGTAGGATTTCCTAGGTTTACTAAACTAGGGATATCCTCTTGATTTCCTTGGATCTCATGTCATTATCCCACAAATTAGACTGGGATCCTCTCATGAACATGCAGGAATGTGGTTAGAGGGAATGTAGGCATTTATTTTTAGGGTTTGGGTAAGTCTTAGTTAGTTATGGGAACTTGCTAAGAATAGGTCTTAGGTTGTGTTAGCTTGGTGAGGTGTCTAAGTGAACTATATGTGTGGATATTATTTAAATAAGATATTTAAATAATAAATATAGTGAGGATAATGCATTAATTTAATTAAATTAATATTAGTGGGGTGAAGGGGGTTATGGCTAGGTAAATGTAATAAAGGGTGTTTATTGGTCAAGGGACCAAAGGGTAGTGTCGGGTTTTTTATTTTTCTTTGTTATTGTTATGATCCTATTATTTAGGATCTTAGCTTGTTGTATTTTTGGCTATATAATAGCTAACTCTATGTATGCCAATGTAGTGTTTTGAATATAATATTAATCCATGTTATTTTGTTATTCAAAGCTTTGTGATACTTTTCACTGATCGCACCTAGTGACTTTTCCCTTGTGCTTGGTGTTCTAATTCCTGAAATAGTTATTGAGAAACAAGAAAATGTTGGTGATAGAGTAGCAACAGGTAAATTTCATTTCCCATTGAATACAAAAGTGGAGCAGATAACATGAATGACATCACAGTTGACAACATATTTAATGTTTGGAGGACTGGTTGGTGGTATATTTTCTGGCACATATCAGGATAGAACATAGGTGTGCAGAATGTTGGTAATACATATAGAAGTATAAAAAATTCACAAGATGTGGGGGTTCAATTTAGTACAATAATTGGGACATAAAGTAACTCATCCTATTTCCCAGAGTCTACTACATGAGGTGGATTAGAAGGATCTAGAGGCTCAGGGTCTAGCGGATCTAGTGGAGGGACTATTGAACATAATACAGGTTTTGGATTTGGGGGGCATGGTCCACACCAACCACAAAAATTCTATTACAATATGTCTATTTGCCTACTAGAACACAAAGGTATTAAAGATACAATTGAGCACGTGCATATGTACAAGATACTATGACACACTATGGATGGAATAGCCCTTGAGCATACAGAAATCAAGTTTGCTACTACTTTGTTAGGGCATGCACATAGTTGGTATAGGAAGTATGATCCGAACCAAACTATTGTAGCTTATAATGCACTACATGATGCTTTCTTGACCAATTTTTTTATACTTGAGTTTGAACAAAAAATCATTAGCGTGCTAAAGAAGATTAAGGAGGGCATGAATGAGAGTGTAAAGGAGTATGATGCATGATTTAAAAAATTATATTAAAGTTGAATTATGATATTCATCCTAGCCAACATCCATAATGTTTTTTTGGAAGTTTGATCATGCCCTTTAGAAGGGCGATCTTTCATAAGACATTTATAGATCCTTGCAAGGATTTAGAGGCATCTCTACATGTTGAGGTAGTTGTGAGAATAAACAATGTAGTTAGCCCAATCTTGGAGGTGCAGATTGCATATATGATGAAGAAGTTAGAGAAACTATCAGAAAATTCAGCACATGATACGTGAAGTGGGATATGTTGTACATAATGTGAGGTGGAACAATCTACTAAGGATAAAGGCCCTCTAAAATCGGTGCACTCTATGTTACTGTATTGTGAGATCTATCACTTGGATCATGATTTGAGTAGGTTATCATTATTGAAATGTGAGATCTAGAAGAATGTATCCTATTATTGTAATATTTTTAAATCCCACATTAATGATACAGAGAATTATAGACTAATTGATCAGATTCACGAAGCTATTGAAACTAGCATACGTCAAACTAGTGTTACAAAAAATTATAAGGATAAAGGTGAACATCATAATCATAACCACAATGAAGGGAACTCTGAAGGGAGTGGTAGAGGAAGAGATTATCATGGGGGATACATACATCAGGCTCACAGTGGAGGTAGAGCTGAATTCCCTCATAGAACCTGTTTTACATGAGGATGCCCTAATCATTATAAGTGCAAATGCCCTTAGAATATATTCTGCTCATAGTGCGAGAATCAACATAATTTCAAATAATATCATGAGTTATATGAGCACATGAGTAAGAACTATTAAGTATAATGATAAGGGTGCGGTGATGATTAAAGTGAGGTGTGTCATAGAAGATCGGTGGCTACCGAAGATTGCACCTAATATTTACATGTTACCTATATTATTAACTAAACACACTAAGGTTACACACACTCATGAGGTCCCAAAGAAGAAACCCATTATTATGAAGAAATAAATGATAAATGTAAATTATGCAAATCCTACACATTATAAATAGGTATATCAAGATACTATAAAGGTTATTAGAAAATTGTAGGTTAAAATACAATTCTTAAAAGAGCAGTTGCGGAAGCTAGAGTAGGAAAAGGAAATTGAGATTCCTTAGAAATATTTTTATGACTTGAAGGAGGTTTGTAATTTTTTGACACTGGGAAAATATCATTCCTTTATTATGGTAATGGTTGAGGGAAAAGGTACCACATGTTCAATCTGAGCGCAAGAGTTAGATATTGTATGTAAACTTTCCTCCTCATAGTCTTGAGTATGATAAATAGATCACTTTTAATGCATTTGTTTATGGGTGGATGTTGAGTAACATATTGATTGATATAGGTGCAAAAGTAAATGTACTCACTTTAGATGCATGGAATCAGATGCAAAAACCACTATTATAACTCTCATCAAATGTGTTGTGTATGGTGAATAGGACTAGAGCCACGCCCATTGGAGTATTGAAGGATACAACTATTACTATACAAGGGGCCAAGTTTATTGAAGAATTTGAGGTCTTGGCACTTGTAGAAGTAGATAGTTTCCCATCTTTACTTGGGTGCCCTTAGTGTTACACGAATATTGTTGATTTGCTCTTCAACAAAGGTTATATCATTTTTGAGAATAGGGAAGAGAACATTATTATTACTATTATAGATGAAAAAGCTATACCGTATTTATAACCATTGATTGTAGAGGATTTGAATAGGATATATGCATGTACAATCAGGGATCCTGAGGTGCTTGATCTATCTAAGGAAGGTTCTTTATAGTGGGATGATGACCAATCTATGAGTGATATAACTAGTGTTGCTTGTGATAAATGGGTGCATGGAACATATGAGATGGTTGAGTAATAGATAAATAATACAATTTCTTGTGTGATCAAACCGTGTAATTTTCAACATTTAAGTCACAACCAGATACCTTGGTACACTAGTGAAGGAAACCATGATGTATTTCTACGCACCATGGAAGCCCTATAAAAGGAAAAAAGGTGACCAAAGAAATATTCTAGTATATTCCTTACGTGGGAAAAGAATGCGTTGGTGGACTACACACAAAAATAACCTTTTGGAGAGGTGAGAGTTGAGAATCATCTTCTCTACTAGGTTTCTTAGGCATAATCTACCTTCATAGATATGTGAATTCCTTGGGAAATATTTTTCTTTGCAACACGTTCAGAAATGTGGGAGAATCAGGACATAGGGGAAGGAATCCTTGCTATCATTCCTCTGTGTACATAAGTTCTACACCACTCTAAATGGTTGTGCATGCACATGGTATGTTCATATAGAGTTAACAAGAGCAATAATTAATTGGTAGGAGATGACCTCAGGTATGATTCATACCTTTGATTTTTTTTCTACTAAACCACCAGTCAATGAAGAATTACATATTATGAAGCAACTTACGATGGGGGATAGTGGAAAAGCTGAGGAAATATTGTTACTTATGTTTGGAGAGTTATATTTGGAGGTGCACTTTGAAAGAGAATAGACCGATGAAGAGAAGTTGTGGCGCATCTTCCTGGAAAAAGAAAAGGGTAAGATGGTTTATAAGATTGATGATAAAGAAGTAGAGAATATGGATGTTGATCACACTTTAGGTATGTGTGAGGTCTTGGATAGTGCTAATGAGAAGGTGTACGCTTATCACAAGCCTATGAAAATAAAGAAGTTCAATATTGGGATAGATATAGAACCTAAAGAGGAAATTATTGGTGACTATTGGTGTGAACAAGAGGTGGCTAAGATTGTTGATTTTTTGTGTGACTTCTAGGATTTATCTCCATGAGGCTATAAAGAGTTGAAGGGGGTGCATCCCTCTTTGGGTGAGATGAGGATCAAGCTAAAGGAAGGTGCGTGCATGGTTAAGAAGAGGCCTTACAAGATGAATCCTAATATGCACATCAAGATTAAGGAAGAGATTGATAAGATGTTGAAAAAATGAATCATTAAGCCCATTGAGGAGTTAGAGTGGGTTATCACCATGGTGATAAGCATAAATAAAGATGTTAGGATAAGGATATGTGTGGAATATAGAGATTTGAATGATGAGTGTGTCATAGATCCTTTTTCCACACCTTTTACTGAGGAGATCTTAGAGGTCATTATAGGGAGTGAGATTGAATCTTTCACTAATGGATTCTCTGGTTATCATCAAGTTTGGATTGCTAAAGAAGATCAAGAAAAGAAAAATTTCACCACTAAGTGGGGAAGTTTTGCATACGTAATTATGCCCTTTGGGTTAAAGAATACGCATGCAGTCTTTTCCCACATTGTTGTATAATCATTTGAAGAATTTATTAAAAATTTTACAGGTTTATTTAGATGATTGGACTCTATATGGCTGGTAAAATATTATTACGACAATCTAAGAGGTGCTGATAGCTAAGCATCTCTTTGAATATTAAGAAGTGTATCTTTATGGCACCCTTTGGGACTTTGTTGGGACATATTAAATATAAGGAAGGTTTGTTGGTAGATCGTGCTAAGGTCATAGTTATTTTGGGTCTGGAGGAGCCTACTAATCAGAGCAAGGTACATGGGTTCCTAGGACATCCAAGTTATTACAAAAATATCATTAAGGGATATGCTCATATTTCCATGCCCTTGGAATAATTATTGAACAGTAATGGAAATTTCCATTGGGATGAGGAACAACAAATAAAATTTGAGACATTGAAGGAAATACTTACTTCTACACCCATCTTGTGTTTTTCTTCTTGGGACAAACCATTTCATGTACATGTTGATACCTATGACATGAAATTTTTTGTAGTGTTAGCACAACCTGGTGATGGGATGTTAATCATCCTATCTATTTCACGAGAAGGAAGTTGACCCTAACTGAGAAAAATTATACAACTATAGAGCATGAAGCATTGTCAATGATTTACACACTGCACAAGTTTTAATAGTACTTAGTGGAAACTCCCTTTATATTTTATATACATCACATGGAACTTAAATACTTGGTTAATAAGCCCATTTTATAGGGGTGCATATGCTTGTGGAATATCTTGTTTTAAGAATTCAAATTTACAGTGGTTGTAAAGCTAGGAAAGAGAAATTCTAGACTGGATCATTTATCAAGGATTAATTTAGATGAGGATGTGCAGAGCATTGAGGAAACAATGTGAGATGAAATTTGTTCAGACTGAACCATTCACCCTCTAATGTAGAATAAATTATGGTATTTTTATAACTGGTGTGACACTTGAAGAGATAAAGAGCTTAAAGAAGAAACAACTTTCCATACACGTTGCGTCTTACATGTTGATCAATGGGGATTTATACAAGTTAGGACGTGATGAGGTTTTTACACCAGTGTGTACTTGAACATGAGCACGAAACTATTATGGAAGAGGATCATGGTGGAATTGTTGGTGGATATTATGCAGGGAATGTTACCTCGTGTAATATTTTACTGGTTGGCCTTTTGTGGGAAACACTATATAAAGATTTTAAAGAGTATGTCAGGGTGTGTGATCAATATTAGCACCTTGGGAAACTTGGGAATAGATATGAAATGCTTTTGAGACCGATAGTGAGTGTAGAACCTTTTGAGAAATGGGTAATTGACTTTGTGGGCCCTATTTCCCCACCTGTGTGTAGGACTGGATCACACTATATTATTAAATGTACAAATTATCTGACTAGGTGGATAGAAGCACCACCTATAAAGGATTGCATAGTAGCTATGACAACAAGGTTCTTATGGGAGAAAATAATCAGTAGGTATGGATTTCCATTGAGCTTGACAAGTGATAGGATCACACACTTTTTGAATGAGACTATCATAATATTATTAGCAAAATTTATGGTGGTATATCATAAGAAAATACCCTATCATCCACAAGATAATGGAATTGCTAAATATTTTAACAAGATATTGGGACATACATTGACAAAGCTATGTGATGTTGGAAGGAAAGAATGGGATGATAAAGTGTATGTTGTACTTTAGGAATACATAACAACTTAAAAATTATTGAATAAGGCCACACCGTTTCAGTTGGTGTTTGGCGTAGAGACTGTCTTACTAGTGGAATTTATGTAACCCTCCCTATGTATTACGTGCACAGGAGGAATGAATGATGAAAAAGAACTTGAAGATCATATAGATAAGCTGATGTAATTGGATGAGTAGTGCACCATTGCACGTTAGAGAAAAAAGATATAAAAGGCTAGGAAGAAGGCATGACACAACATGGACATTAATAAAAAGAATTTTGAGGTTGGGAAAATAGTTCTACTTTATAATTCCAAGTTTGCATGTCACCCTGGGAAATTGAAGGTACATTAGTTGGGACCTTACAAGGTGACATATATACTTGATTCAAGTTCTTATCAATTATAAGGGCTGGATGGAACACAGTTGCCCATTTATTTCAATGGAAGTATGTTGAATCCCTACTATAAATACATCTTCTTGGTGTTTATAATAAGACATTGTTTCCAGTTAGTTTAGATTTACCTTTAATACATTTTCTTTCATTGTTTCTATGATTTTTCATTTTAGTTCAGTGTATTGTTTTTAATAAGCATGCTTGAGCACCAATATCTGATTATTATGTATTGACTTCATGTGTAGAAGTCCACACATAATTTTAGTGTGGGGTGGATAAAAAAGAATAAGTTTTTTGTCCTATGTTACAAATTATTACATGCAAAGAAAATGTTACAAGTGCTTGGGTTGAAGGAATTTAAGGATATGTTACTCATATTGAAGACCGCGGGTAGATGGATGGAAGTGTAGTGTAATGTAAGGTAGGATGCAACATTGAAAACTACTTAGTATAAGACGCAATGGATAGGTACTTCAGTGCAGGGAAGTGTTGAAAGGAGGTATGTGGCTAAGAAGTCATGGGTGTTCCTGAAGGTTATGACTGGGGGCATGGAGGAATATGGTGTGACATGCGGAAGAGAGAAAGGGTGGAGTTAAGTCTACGTATGGTGGTAGTTGGAATAAATTAATGTAGAAAATAAACAAATTTTGAACATAAATGTTATAAAGGGGGAGCATGCAAATTTAATTCTTACCTTGAGTCCTTGTATTTTTGAGCTGTAAAGAATGATGAAGTGTAGTGTAAAAAATAATTGATTGAACAAAAAACTAGGTAGATTTAAGACATGAAATTAATAGAGCTCCATGAAGAAGGGTGTTTGAGTATGGTGGGTGTGTAATGAAGGAAGGTTTACACATTTACGGTTTCATCAGAGATAAATTTGCAGCTAGGGCATGAGATATTTGAAGAAGTACAGGAAATCAAAAGGTGCGAAGGTAAGATAGAGTAAAGATTATAGTTTTTATAGCATGATACCAAATTAAGATAAAAAATGGCCCTATAGAGAGCTTAGATAGTTGAGAAGGAGATTGAGGAATTGCCACACGAGTGGTTTGTAGAAATGCAATACCTTGAAGAGGTTATTGAACTGATATCGTGGACATCACAGCTAACAAATTGCAAAATAAGTGATTTTGATCATCACACAGAGGCCACCTGGAAGGACATAAAGAAAGAGACAACTTTGAGGAAAAACAAGCAGACTAGAGATGGGAAACAAATATTGGACAAATCGATTTATTAACTACTTGAAAGTGTGGGGATTATGTAGTTATTTGAGTTACTATTCTTTGGGAAGCTAGAGCACCTATATCAATGGATCATGTCACAAGTTCATGAAGATTGATTTTATTTCACAGGAATAAGGATTTGAATAACAATGAAGTCAAGCAAAAAAGTTACAGGGTTGTGTGACACTGGAATAGAGATTACATGAGATCTATCAAATGATGATGGTGTAGAAGCAATGTCTGTCATGCTTAAGTATTAAAAGGGATACCAATATTTCAATGTTGAGAAAATAGAAGATTTTATTATAAGGGTAGACACATAACATATTAGTTGTAAACTATAACATCTCTAGCATGACAGGTACCTAAGATGACATCTACTTTAAAATATGTAAAATTTGATAGGTGATTTGATCTTAAGATGGTGTAATCTTATGGCTCTTGAAATCATGTTTTTAGTAGAAAATAACTCATCCTTTGTGCAGGTACATTTTTTCATTTTTACTATATTTAATGAGAACAACCCAAATCCTTATGTAGAATTAATTTTCTACTTGAATGAGAAATCCGGGTTTAGTTTTTATAAACTCTTACTATTTCAGAATAACATTACCTTGGATCAATTCCATTGATCCAAAGTATGACTTTAATTCATAATTATTGTGGTCAAAATGACCAAGTATGTTAGATCAGTTGATCATTAGATTCAGACTGTGCTAGAGAATTGATGAGGTCTTCAGACCCTGCTATATATTGTATGCATTTGTTATGGTAGGTTCTTCTTTTGTAAGCATGCAATATTTCTTCAAATGGGAAACTATTGTAATTATGACTCAAAGTTAGTAACTTAAGCCTAGAGATAATTCTAACCTATGTCTCTTTTGTCTCTTGAAATTAAAATGTTAATACCTTAACTAAAGAACTACCTATGGAGCTATGTTGATTTCCTAAACTAATGTTAATCTAACTTAAAAGGTGGATAACCTAAAGGGGGCCTATGGGGCACATAGATTTTGGGTGATCGCTGGCATTGGTTTCAAGGTAATTAAGTGAGGTTTAATGCATCCTTATCTTTTTCTACCGACAAATTTGGCAAGATCATTGGAAGAGTTGGGGAAAGCTAAATTGACATCTCCATCGAAATTGGTTACATGCAAAAGTTGAAGTTAGTATTTTCCAAAAATGGAGGGAACTATCTATCCTTTTCATTTAATGTTTTTTAAATTGGCAAAAAACTGCTTAGGAAGATGCATGAGGAGTTTTTATTGTTTCAAGCTTGGGCTTTGCATGGTGTTTTTTCTATCCTTTGAATATCCAATTCGATACTTGCATAACTGTAACTCTTGCATGAATGTAATTTTTTCATGGATTTTAACTTGCAATGGGCACAATGGAAACTATAAAAGGAATGGGAAAGAGTTGAAGTTTCTATTGAAATTCATTTCAAGAAGAAGGAATTGAAGTCTTTCTCAGAGATATTTTATGAAATGGTGAAGGAGAAACACTATTAGGAATGATAGGCTCTTCCCATTGAGTTGTTTTGCTTTTAATTAAATTTTTTCATTAAAAGAACTCTTCTCTTAGGGAATAAATGGGTTTTTGTTAAATGATATGATCTTTCTTTCGTTGTTTGTATTATTTACTATTCAACTTCACTGTTACTATGGATGATCTATTCTGGGTTACAATTCCCTTGTTTGGAATAAATGAGTTATGCTTAACTTCTAATTGGATTCTGAGATGAGGTTGTAACTATTGTACTATTTTTAAGCTATGTTAAAATTGTGAGTAACTCAACTACTATTCGAACTTGAATAAATCTTCTTAGGAACAATTTTGTTTAGTATGATTTTTTAGTTTATCTCTACCTATGTGATTTGTGATGTTGTTAATTTGAATGTTGTTTTACAACTCCTCTGTTGTGAGGAGAGTGAGATCTTGGCTTTATTACTATTGTTTTGACTTATTGAGTATGCATTTCTCCCCTTACTTAAAACAAGAGGTGTAGTTGAAAACGTATGTTCTCTTGCTAAACAATGTTGAACTGTAGGTAGCTTGAATGATTAATTTTGTGGAAGTAATTTATAGAACCCTTGTATCGATCAGTGAGAATACTTTAGAGGATTAACTATTTGTTTTTCTTGATTATTGTTGGATCTTGTATGAATATTTAAGGGGATAAAACTTCTAAGACCATGACTTTTGCATACTTTTCTGGGTTATGAAGGAAAGACCAAAATATGGAATGCAATGTGGGTTCTTATATCTTATGTGTTATGTTTTAGAGTTAAATCCTCTGTATTTTCTATTACAGTCCTTTGTCCCTGTGATTTGGAGAATATATTAACCGTTCAGATTTATTTTACCTGGATTGGAAGTTACATCAGTTTGGACTTCCTAGAGATCAGTCATTTTATAGAGGTTCTGATAAATGTAATCTTAGTGAATTCCTTGAAAGAAATTATTGCTTGGAAAAATTATAATTTATTTGAAATCCCTGTAAGCAAAGTGTTATTCTATTCTATTCTTTTGTTTATTTAAGTAACCTCTAAAATTCAGATAGTTATTGCTAAAGAAAGGAAAATTATCTTTGAGTTATGACGTACTATTTTTCAGTTGTTGTTGTTGACTTAAAGGTTAGACAAATCGATGATCTTGTTGATGTGTTAGGTTTACATGTTTCTTTACCTTGACCATCAATCTTGGTTTAGCTCACTCTGATTTTAGATTATTGTGCATCGATGAAAAAATAATCGATTACTCTTGTTGCATTTCAATATGTTGATTCATTCCCTTATCTATTTTGGGTCCCATTTGGAGGGTGGGTTTTGACTTGATCTTCTATTGAATTTTAACTCCTTAGCATCCTTGTATCTTGGGGGAAATGGTTTTTATTATGTAAAACTTGGTTACCTGTGTTGTCTCCTAGAATGATGGAAGATGATGAATTACATTGCTCCTTGTTCTTTCCTCTCTCTTGGTTTGTTGATCATTTAACACGAATCCTAATTGGAACTTTGTTTTGGGATTTTAGTTCATTACATTTTATGAATGACTATATCTAAATACTGTTGCAAATCAGCAGCACCCCTGGATGCAAATCAAGGTTCTAAATGATGTTTAGAGCATCCAGTGTGATTGCACAACATGGAAACCTCTCTCCAAGTGTGGGACTTGTGAAAATGAGAGAGGAATCTCCAGAATAGAGGCTGGTTCCTCAAACTCCTCTGATTTAGATCTATATTTTGCACAACTACAGAGGTTCTAATCCTAATTCTACCCTAGATTGCAAGGAGACAGGGATAAAAATGCAAAAATGAAACTAAACTAAAGATGGTGATGCACCAAAAGGAGTGGTGAAACATTTTTTGCCATGTAAATAGACACAAATTCATGAAATGCAACAAGGGAAAACATACACAAGCTGATAGATGTAATTAGAGGTCTTAAAATGAAGTAAAACAATACAAACAGAGGACTGAAAGCATTCACAGAGTTTGCACTGTCAATTCCATGTAAAAATCTCTTGCATTCCACCATCAAAGAGGTATAAACCTGTTACAAACTGTGAAAAAGGTCTGATTCTTACAACTATCACTTGCTGGAGGTGAAAGAAGAAGTTTGCAATGCCAAAAAGTGTTCAACCATGAAGAAATGAGCCAAATCTGGCTTTTACAGTGCATGGGTCGAGCCCAGGAGAGAGAAAACATAAAAAACATGGGAGCCCATTCCTCATTGATGGAAAATGCATTAAAACAGCATGGAGGACCTTACAAACCCATACCCTATCATTTTTGACCATATTGGAGAAGAATGCGACCCATTCTGTATTAAATTTGGTTGTTGAAATGTCATTTCTGGCCATGGACACGTACCAGAACCATTTTTGAATTTTCTCTCTCCAAACTGAACCAAAATTAGAAATTGACCATGGAATCATGTAGATAATTTTAACATCTTTCCAATGATATAAAGAACGTGAAAATCTGAGCTCTGGATCAAAAGATATGATCGTTTGAAGATTTAGGGCAAAAACGGCCCAAAAACGGATCGGCGGGAAAAAATTTCAAATTTTACCTCTTTTTTGTCTTTGGAAAATTTTTCAAAAATTCCCCGCGCTCCACGCGGGCCAATCTCCTTCCTTTTTCCTTGAAAATTGGTCTGACCTCGGATGCCACGTGGCAGCTTCCTATTGGCTGCGGGCCTCAAATGGGAAAATTTTCCACAAAAACTCCGCCGAGCCATAACTTGAAAAATATAAGGAGTTAGGAGGCAAACTTTACCTTTCTGGAAAGCTGAGAGAGAGCTCTATCTGATGGTGCCATTTCCAGAAAGCCTTGAGTGCCTTAAAATCAAAAAATGTGGACTGAGGCACAAGAGAGGCAAGAACACAAGGAGTTAGCCACAAAAAATGAGCTGGGGCACATTTTGGATAACAATTTTGGCGACTCAGAGGGGTCATCTGCCTGCTAGATGAAAGTACCAGTAGCCTGAAGCAGTCCATTGGGCATGGAGCCATCAAATATTCTGTTTAGAACCCCAACTGACTTAGAATGTGCAAGGAGGAAGATGGAATATCACATGATGGAAGCAAGGACTGCAAAACATCTCCAGGGACAGCAAGCTGTGCCAAAGCACTTAGGGAAAGCAAAACTAACCTACAGCAAAACAATGTGCAAAGCACTTGGAGGAATGAAAATCTAATCTAATATTTACAAGGTGGTAAATTTCCCTCTAGAAGCAACGCTTGAGATAGATTCCATTGACTGGAATCTGCAGTTCTTCACCATCCAATGAGGCCAATTGGAAAGCATTGTTGTTCTTGCACTTCGTGACCATGTATGGGCCACTCCAAATGGCATCAAATTTTGAATGCCTTCCCGGTTTTGCTCTATCCACATCCCATTTCAACACTAGATCTCCAACCTGAAAAGATCTATCCTTGGCCTTCCTATCAAAGGTCTTTTTGATCAAAGCTTGATCCTTTTCCATTGCTTGGGATGCCTGATTTCTGACCTCCTGCAGCTCCATCAACTCTGCATATCTCACCTCCATGGGCTCAAACTCTAGCAACTCTAATTGCTTCATGAGTTCCAATGTTGGCAACTCAAGTGACATGGGCAAGATTGCCTCTCTTCCATAGACAAGTTTGAATGGAGAGTTACCTGTGGATCTCTTGGGAGTTATCCTATCAGCCCATAAGGCTGATTTCAGTTTGGTATGCCAAGACCTCTGATTCTCATCAAGAGTCCTCCTAATGATCCTCAACAAGTTCTTGTTTGTAGACTCGGCCTGGCCATTACCTTGAGGGTAATAGTTTGATGAAGTGCTTAGGTAGATCCCGTTCTTGACAGCCCACTCAGTCACCTTGGATCCAATGAATGCCAATGCATTATCTGAGATTATTGTAGCAGGTATACCAAATCTGGTCGCTATCCCCTCATAAAAGTCTAAGATGCTGGACTCATTTGCTTCTTTGAGTGCTACTGCTTCAGTCCATTTGGTGAAGTAGTCCGTGGCTGTCAAAATCCATTTGTGCCCTTGACTTGAATTGGGATTAATGACTCCAATGAAGTCCAAACCCCATTGCATGAATGGCTGGTCAACTGAGATTGGATGCAATGGAAGGGCAGCAAGTCTCTCTTTTCCTGTGAAGAATGCACAATTCTTACACCTCTTAATCCATGCATAGCAATCACTGAAAATTTTAGGCCAATAATAACCAGCCTTCATGATTTTTAGAGCTGTCACTCTTGGTGCAAAATGACCACCAGCTGGTCCACCATGGAACTCTTCCAACACCCTATGAATCTGATTTGTGCTAATGCATCTCAGCAGCACTCCATTCACATCTTTCTTGAACAAAACTCCATCAACAATGGCATATGGGACAGCCTGCAATCTGAAGTGTCTTCTTTGGGTCTTGTTCATCTCCGGGGGGCATAGGCCTGTGCTTAGGAAGTGTATAATACCTTGGGTCCAGCAAGGAGTGGGGGCAGCATTGTCTTCTTCTTGATTGCCACTTGGCTCATGGCTGTCCTGGACTGTCAAAACAGCCTCTTCTTCATTGCATACTTCTTTTTGCTTCCCCAAAACCAGCTGCTCACACAATCCTTTCCCTCTTACCAGCTTGGTGATCTTGATCTCAATGTCATACTCCATGACACGGGTGATCCAACCTGCCCTTTTCTCATTCAAATCTTTGTTGAGGAGGAAGTCCTTAACCCCAGCATGTGAGACCAGCAACTGGACCTTGTTGTTCGAGACTAAATGCTTGAATTTCTTCAAGCTTCTGATTACTGCCAGCACATGCTTCTCAATAAAAGAGTACTTCACTGATCATAAGCTTCTGATTACTGCCAGCACATGCTTCTCAATAAAAGAGTACTTCACCTCATAGTCATCTAGGCTCTGGCTGAAGAAGGCAATTGGCTGCTCATCATTATCCTTGTTCTGCTGTACCAAAATGGCAGAAATAGTGTCATTACCTCCAAATGCATAGAGGATGAAATCCTTGGAGAAGTCCGGGTTGATGAGAGTTGGTGCTTGAGAAATGGCTTCTTTGATTGCTTCAAAACTCTCCTTGCCTTCTGCTGTCCACTTGAAAGCCATGCTCTTCTTTAACATTTTGGTGATGGGCTTGACAAGGGCTGCAAAATCTGGGACAAACCTCCGAACAAAGTTTATCCTCCCCAAGAAACTCTGAAGGGCTTTCTTGTGGCTTGGCAATGGTAGTGCTCTTATGGCTTCAACCCTCTCTGGATCAATTGCTAATCCTTCTTTGGAGACAATATGGCCAAGGAGCTTTCCTTCATGTGCAAGAAAGATACACTTTCTAGGATTTAAAGACACTCCAAATCTCCTGCACCTCGTGAAAACTTGTCTCAAATGAGAGAGGTGGTCTGCTGCATTTTTGGAAAAAACAGTGATATCATCAAGGTAAATCAGCACCACGTTGTTAATCAAACCTTTGAACGCCATGTCCATTGCCCTTTGGAAGGTAGCACCAGCGTTGGACAGCCCAAATGGCATTTTCCTGTATGCAAAAGTTCCCCATTTGGTTGTGAAGGCTGTCTTGAACTGGTCTTCCTCCTTCACCATAATCTGATTGTAGCCTGAGTAGCCATCAAGTAGTGAAAACCTCTCGGAGCCAGCCACAACTTGCAAGATTTGCTCCATGGAAGGGAGTGGGTAATGGTCCTTGAGAGATGCTCTATTTAAGTCTCTGAAATCAACACACAATCTGATCTCCCCACTCTTCTTTCTGACTGGAACCAAGTTGGCAACCCAACTAGAATGCTTGATTGGGAATATGATTCTTGACTCAATCAGCTTGTCCAATTCTTTCCTCATGAGAGGCTCCATGTGTGGATTGACTGGTCTTTGTTTCTGCCTGACAGGCTTAGTATTTGGATCCAATTCAATGGTATGCTGAGCTAAGTTGGGATTGAAACCTTTCAAATCTTCATAGCTCCAAGCAAACACATCTGGGAATTCTTGACACAGCTGCATGAATTCATACCTTTCTTGTTCAGTTGTCATCTTTCCAATTTGCAATGGTTTGTTCTCTTCTACCAAGATGGATACTGAATCCTCTCTCTTGACCTGAATGTTTGCTTTCTCCTTTCTAAACTGATCATTGGGATTAAAAATGGACTCCAAAGTGATAAGTCCCTTGGGCAGCTTGTTAGTTCTCAGCTGTACCACCTGGTCACCATACTGCTGTTCCAACTTTTCTTGATTCTTAGCTGAGAACTCAGCTTCTTCTTGCAAGAAATGGATGATTTGCTGGTCATTCTCAAACACTTGCCAACTGACATTGTTATCTGGCACTGAAGGCCTCACAATCACGTGGATGTTTGGCTGTACCTTGTCTTTTTGAATGCTTTCCACAATGTCAAAGGCTGCCCCTACTGCTGCAAGCCTGTCAGCAGCTTGATTCTCTTTCCTAGGAATGGATTTGATGCCAAAACCCTCAAAATCTTCCATGAGGTCCCACACCCTGTTCTTGTAGCACCTGAGTAGATCATTCTTGGCAGCATGCTGTCCCTTGACCTGATTTACAATCAATTCACTGTCACCAAAGACTTGCAAGTTCTTTATTTTCTTCTTGATTGCCCAATGCATCCCTTGCACCAAGGCTTCATATTCAGCAGTGTTATTGGAGCATGCAAACTGAAATCTAAAAGCTGAATAGTACTTTACTCCTTGAGGTGAAACAAGCATGGCTCCACCTCCTGCACCTTGTCTACTCCTTGATCCATCAAAAAACAGCTGCCATACCTCATTGTCATCTTCATGGTTTGGCTTGGTGATGCTAGGAATAGGCTGATTTTCTTCGTGTATGCAATAGACCCCTAGCTCAGATTCTTCCACTTCTTGATAAGGATCAAAAGCATGTACCTTGTTTGCCCATTCATCAAGAGTTAGATCCGGGATGCTTCCAACCTTGGTGTCAGCTTCATCGGTGCTTGGGTGGTCTTCTTGATCAAATGCTGAACAATTGGCGTTGATCTGACTTGGAGTGTAAGGCTCAATGTGGAAGTTTGCAATAGGTTCAGACCTGATTGTAGCCTTAGTTCCATACCTCGTTCTGAACAGCATGTGTGACCAATCAGCAGACAAATATCCCCCAATCTTGGCTGTGAAGTCCCTTGACAAGCATAGGGCAAAGAGTGGTGGAAGGTCTATGACTGATACATCTTGTAAAACAACAACATTTGGACATGCATGCAAGGTAAGACTCAAGTTTCTAATCACCCCAACTGTTGTTACTGCTGTCCCATCCAGCTGCACTACCCCTTTGGATATGGTTTCATACTGGAGCCCTAGCTGATCAGCTATTTGTTTAGGCATCACTGAGCTACTTGCCCCGGAATCTATCATGCAATTGTGCACTAACTGATTTCCAATGATTAATGAAACATAGAAAGGAGGGGGCTTCAACATTTTACCTTGCTGTCCTCCATGATTTCCCTCAGGCTGGGCAGCATTTGTGAGCACTTTCTCTTGCATCTGAACTTGCTGATTCGAAGTTGGCCAGTCCTTCATGGCAGCTTGTAACAAGTCTCTTTGGCCTGGGATAGATAGGGATTCCCACATTGATATATTAACATTTGTCTTCTTCATCTGATCAATGATACTGAATGGTGATGAAGGATCTCTTTGCTGTCCCTTTGCTTGTACATTCACTCCTTGCACGTGGGCAGCAATAACTGGTATTTGAGTTGGTCTAGGAGCTGTTCTTGGCTGCCCTTGTGCATTTGAAATTGGATTTTGCTTGCCAACCATTTGTGGAGCCATGGAAGGTTGTGGATTGGTTGGAGCTAATGGCTGTTCTTCACCCAAATTCCTTCTTTTTGACCTTGTGTTGGCTGCAACACCTTGAGAAACTGCTTGATTCATGCCACAGAAATCTTCTGCTTGCCAGTTTACCAATGTGGTGTCATTTGGGGCTGATTGCTGTTGGAATGTTTCTTGTTGTTGGTTGTTTCCTTGACTGCCTTCACCCTCCACACCAGTAGTTGTCACCATTAATGCTTGATTCAAAGCACCATTGAAGCACATAGATTGGTTATGAGGTTCATTGCATGGAAAACACCAATCATACTCTTGAGCAACGTTGTTTTGTGTTGGCACCAATGCCTTAGAGGCAGATATGGCATTAGGATTATAGGGCTGAAATGGTCTATTGGCAGGAGGCCTTGTTTGATTTACATTTGCAGCTGGATTAGGAGGTCTTTGTGGTTGGTATGGCTGCCTGTTAGGCTGAGCTTGGGGCTGGTAAGAAGGTCTAAAACCTTGGGCTTGTTGCCTTTTGAGAGTAACCAGCTCATTGCCTAGGTTTTGCAATTGCTTCATGACTTCTTGAAGCTCATTTGGGGCACTTGGAGATGAAGTAGAAGCTTCATTTGAACTCTGATTTCTAGGAGTGGGAGAAGGAGCCAAATTAGGTGCTTGATTGGTATTTGGACTCTCTAAACTTGGAAACAATGGCATGGGAGGTCTAGGGGCTAGTTTGCCAGCTTGGATCAAACAATTTTCAGCCCTAATGGCAATGCTATAAGCCATAGGGATAGTTATGCCTCCCATGGACTGAATCAACATAGAAATATCAGAATTTAGAGCTTTGAGATAATAGAGAAAAGCACCTTCTGCTGTTGGCCTAACTGCCACTGGAATTCTCTCCCAAGTCTTTTGAAATCTGAAGTTGAAATCGGTCAGCTGTTCATTGGGAGCTCTCTTGATGGTTGTCAGCTGCTCCAAAAGAGACAAGTTGTCTCCCTTCTCTCCAAATTGCTCATGAAGTGCTATACACAGCTGATTCCAATTTGTGATAGAACCAGCTCCAAGGCTTCTAAACCATTGCAATGCTTTCCCCTTGAATGAAGATGCCAGCAACTTGACAGCCACTTGCATCTCATTGATTTCATGAATTGCACAAAGGTTAGCAATATCCTTAACATGATCACCTGGAGTAGTCTGATTTTCTCCAGTGAAGTATGGAATGTTCTTCAAGGCTGCAATAGGAATTGGATGTTGTGCATTGAGGGCAAGTGGGCTGCTGCCTGTGAAGTTGACATAGGGGTTGTTTTGTGCCATTCTAATTGGTCTTAAAACCCTTGTTGACTGAATGAAAGGCCTACCAGGTGGAGGAGTTGAGAGAGTTCTGTTTGGTGGAGATGGAGACCTTTGAATCCTTCTTCCACTTTGCCTTACTCTTGGAGATAACTGCAGATATTCAAACAACACCTCTTCTTCTCCAGCTCTTGACCTTGTAGTGATTCTTCTCATGAGTTTTCAGGCCTGCACTGCTGAAACCAGTTGATTCTTCCCCTTTGGAGTCGCCAGATATGCAAATTATAGCTCTTTTCAAGCAAGAAAATTGCAGCAGATGCACATCAACTTTGCTGCAATAAAAATGAGACCTCTAAGGTCCCACCGGGCGTGCCAAAACTGTTGTTGCAAATCAGCAGCACCCCTGGATGCAAATCAAGGTTCTAAATGATGTTTAGAGCATCCAGTGTGATTGCACAACATGGAAACCTCTCTCCAAGTGTGGGACTTGTGAAAATGAGAGAGGAATCTCCAGAATAGAGGCTGGTTCCTCAAACTCCTCTGATTTAGATCTATATTTTGCACAACTACAGAGGTTCTAATCCTAATTCTACCCTAGATTGCAAGGAGACAGGGATAAAAATGCAAAAATGAAACTAAACTAAAGATGGTGATGCACCAAAAGGAGTGGTGAAACATTTTTTGCCATGTAAATAGACACAAATTCATGAAATGCAACAAGGGAAAACATACACAAGCTGATAGATGTAATTAGAGGTCTTAAAATGAAGTAAAACAATACAAACAGAGGACTGAAAGCATTCACAGAGTTTGCACTGTCAATTCCATGTAAAAATCTCTTGCATTCCACCATCAAAGAGGTATAAACCTGTTTACAAACTGTGAAAAAGGTCTGATTCTTACAACTATCACTTGCTGGAGGTGAAAGAAGAAGTTTGCAATGCCAAAAAGTGTTCAACCATGAAGAAATGAGCCAAATCTGGCTTTTACAGTGCATGGGTCGAGCCCAGGAGAGAGAAAACATAAAAAACATGGGAGCCCATTCCTCATTGATGGAAAATGCATTAAAACAGCATGGAGGACCTTACAAACCCATACCCTGTCATTTTTGACCATATTGGAGAAGAATGCGACCCATTCTGTATTAAATTTGGTTGTTGAAATGTCATTTCTGGCCATGGACACGTACCAGAACCGTTTTTGAATTTTCTCTCTCCAAACTGAACCAAAATTAGAAATTGACCATGGAATCATGTAGAGAATTTTAACAGCTTTCCAATGATATAAAGAACGTGAAAATCTGAGCTCTGGATCAAAAGATATGATCGTTTGAAGATTTAGGGCAAAAACGGCCCAAAAACGGATCGGCGGGAAAAAATTTCAAATTTTACCTCTTTTTTGTCTTTGGAAAATTTTTCAAAAATTCCCCCTGCTCCGTTGGTCGGATGCCACGTGGCAGCTTCCTATTGGCTGCGGGCCTCAAATGGGAAAATTTTCCACAAAAACTCCGCCGAGCCATAACTTGAAAAATATAAGGAGTTAGGAGGCAAACTTTACCTTTCTGGAAAGCTGAGAGAGAGCTCTATCTGATGGTGCCATTTCCAGAAAGCCTTGAGTGCCTTAAAATCAAAAAATGTGGACTGAGGCACAAGAGAGGCAAGAACACAAGGAGTTAGCCACAAAAAATGAGCTGGGGCACATTTTGGAGTTAAATCTACGAAGCTTGAAAGCACTATTGATTCTATTGGAGGCACTGTCCTTTCCTATTATAGTCGGGAAGTTATCTTGGTTGCATTTCCAGATCTGCCCTAAAATAAGTGAATTATCCAAGAGAAAACACAAGAGTGCCAAATGAGCTTCTTTTGGGGAGAAAACAGATTTATAGTTGATCACTTTGAAGATGACAGGATTTAGTTTTTAGGGTTGCCCTCTCATTACACGTAGTTTATTCTTTGGTCTCATGGGCTTTCCAATGCTTAAGTTTGCGTCCCATGCCTCAGGGTCCTTGTTACTGCCTGTTTAGCAGTAATAGCACATCTATTTAGGTTTTAATTTAGCATTTAAATTCTTTAGTTCTGATAACCCAGAAAAGGAATTTGCAGATGGAATTCCCTGTCCCTTTAATTAGGAGAAGGGTTATATTTTAAGGATGTTCATTTTATTGGCCTCAGCAGCACCCCTGGATCTTTTACGATCCTAGTATCTGTCAGACAACATTGCTCCAATGTGGGACTTTTGGAAAATGAAAGTTCCAGATCACTTCGTCAATTCTGATCTTCTATATTTACTTGTTTGAATTAAGGGTAGAAACTTCTGTTGTTTGGACTTATTTCAAGAGTTTATTTTTAAAATTGAAAGAAAAACTCAGGATTGTTTGAACTTATCAAGGAGTATTTTTTGGGTTTTGCATGACATTGATAATCAACATGTCCATGCTAGATGTATAAGTTTTAGGTTAGGCAAACAACCCTCAGATGGAAGATATCATTGTTGTTAAATGAATGTGAGGTTAAGGTATTTTAATATAATGATCCTTTATTAAATACATGCACTTAGGTAAAAATACAGTTGCATTAGTGATTGGACCAACTAAATCACTATGGCTAGTTATGAAAACAATGTTTTACTGATGCAACTTTGGAGCATAAGCAGTAAATTATGGAGGTTTAAGCTTAACTTGGGATTACAGGATAGTTAGAACTATGTGGAAATGCACTTCCCTGCAATAAACATGAATCTTTTTTAAGCACCTTTGGTGGGAAACCATTACAAGGATTGTATTGATTCAGGAGTATTCTTATGCTATTATCTTACCTTAAACAAACCTACCAATGAAGAGTGAAATTTTGGATAATAGATATATTTGAACCTTTGAAAAATGAACTTGAACTTTCTTAGGGTAATGGTTAACACTAATTAACGAGAAGACTTATGGTATATCTCAACTTGTTGATTAAGATAAAACATAGTGGGTAATCAATGAACTCTTATGAAGGCAATCTAAGCAAAGAAATTATCTAATCTTCTCTCAGATTTGAAATGGGAGAACATAACTAGGTATGATTGTCAACTTGGATTTTAACAAGTGAACCTAGGGTTGGGAAATTCTACTGAAATTTAGGATTCTTAATAGGAGAATTTATCTTAAAGTATAACTTTAACTCAAGTATGTAACATCCTTAGATTAAGTAGATATTTTCACATGTTGACTTGACGGCACAAGCCAACTGTAGGGTTGTACCTTCGATGAAGATTAGGATCTTCTCGAAGATACATGTACAATGCAGGTGACATGTGGCAACACCCTTCAACATTGATCATCTAAGATCTACACCTTAAACTCAAACTTGATCTTAGTTTTTCTCTAGGATCTGGTTAGAAACATGGTTTATGTATAGAAATGTGCCCTCACCATATGACTTAGGATACCTACAACACACCTAATTGACTTAGGGTTGATCTAGTATGTCAACTTAACCTTAGTCCTCGTGAGAAGATCTTTATAACTTGTCATGTTACTAATCCATTCCTAGGGTCAAACTTGGGACAAGGATGGCTGACAGAAGTCAGTGTAGATCATTCTAGATAACAAATCGAAGTGGGGTGAAGGACGTATTCTAGATTGATGAGTATGCCATCAAGGAATATGTAACATGAACAGTATGTTGGAAATATTTGGCCAAAGTATCGCAAGCTGTTGGTTGCATTGTCCTATGTCACCTAGTTCTAAGGGACGAGATGTTGAGATGAATATTGGTAACAATTATTCAGATAGGTTCCTTGGAAAAGATTCTCAATATTCCCTTGAACAGGGAAGAGAACTATGTAAGAGTATAGAGTTATATAAAAACACTAAGTCTAAACATGAATAGATCGGTAGATCACCGAGTCATGAAATGAGATAGATCGGTGGTGCACCGAGTCATTATATCTACATATGGTTATTTGTTATAATAATGGTTGGCATTGATTTGTGAGTTCTAAATTATGATTATTTAGAACCAGGAAGCATTATTCAAAAAAAAATAAAAAAAATCTTTCTAAAGTCTTAAATTGGGAATGTTACATCTTGGTATCAGAGCTGAAGGTTGCAGCTCTTGGACCTATTGTGTCCATAATCTGATAAAACTTAAATTTTCTTGTAACAGAAAATGGTTAGAACAAGAGGAAATGTTGCAAATAACTCCACCTAAAGAAGGTGGTGGCAACAACCCAAAAAATTGATGAGATCCTTACTGCCCTATTGGACACAAGAGATTGTTTGGCTGTACTTGAGCAAACAAGTAATGGGAAATGAGGAGGAAGAAGAAGCTGGTAACGACAATCAGCTACCTCCTGAGGACAACCCCAATGTTGGGGAATTTAGTGTTGATAATAACACTAAAAATGTACCTGTCTAACCAAAAAAAAAAAGGGCCAGGTTGGCAGCGGAACTCACTAATGATATAAAAAGGATAAGTCCACCTAAGTTTGATGGCACCACATTAGGAGATGGAGCTGAGAATTGGCTCAGTGAAATGGAGAAGTACTTTGCAATAAGAAACTTCTCAGAGGAAACCAAAGCTATTATGGGGAGCATATCAACTTTCCCATGAAACATCTTCATGGTGGGACAACCGTAAGGCTGAGCTAAATATTGATGAAACGAATATCACTTGGGATCAATTTAAGGGATATTTTAGGCAACACGTTGGCTGCCAAAACTTTACTATGATCAGAAAATGACTAGAATTCCAGAACTTAGCTCAAGGAAAGCTAACGATAACTTAAGTATTGGGAGCGGTTTACAAAACTCCTCAAGTACGTACCTCAATATCAAACTGATGAGAAGTTCAGGATATGAAAATTTATCATGGGATGAATCCATTATAGGGGGAGAGGTCGATGTTCACAGCCCAACCACTATGGAAGGGGTTGTTGAAAAATCCATAAGGCTAAGAACATAAATTAAAGGTTATTTCTGCTCATAAGGAAGAAGTGCAGAAAGAAAGTTCCAAAATCCTTCTTCAACTTCACTTTACACCCAAAAAGGACCATGGAAAAAGTTTGGTAACAGAAGTAAGTTTCCAGGGGATAATAATAAGAAAACAAGTAGCAAATAAGCCTGTTAGAAATGTACGAACATAGTTTTGCCAAGAACATTAAACAATGGACAGAAGTCCTATGGAGGTACAAATGATAATTTTAAGGCTGGAAATAATTTGAGCCTAAAAAGGGACCTGTAGGAGGCTGTTATAATTGTGGCAAGGATCATTACGCAAATCAATGTCCTTTGAAGAAGGATGATTGTAATCAGCAGCATAAGATACATGCTGCAATAGCTAGACAAGCAAGGGACTAAAAAGCAAGTGACACCTATAGAAGTTCCGGGTAAGTTATTTGGCATACCTGTCACTATTATTTTTGATACAAGAGCTACTGAATGTTTTATTTCTAGTAAACTTAGCTTCTAAACTTAAAAGCAAAAGCTGGAAAAATGGATAAATCATGGACTATACATTATGGTAATAATTTGTTCATACAGTTAGTATGTGTCTTTTTGGGGCAGTCCTTGACTTACCTAGACTTTTCCAAGGAAGTTGATCTTTATGTTACACCTTTGGGGTCTTATGATGTAATCATAGGTGTTAATTGGTTAGCTGAACATAAGGCAAAGTTGACTGTTTTGAAAAACATGTTAGTTGTTTAGATGACCTGTAGAAAAAAATAGAGATTCAGGGGTGAAACAGTGAGATTTCAGTTAGGAAACTGTCAGCTATGCAACTTAAAAAGGCCAAAAACAAAGGATGTACCTTATATGCAGTAAAAATTCTGAAACGACCAAGGAAAGATGGTGATTTCATAGAAGAATTTCCTGCTGTTACGAAAAGTTTCAATGATGTATTTCCAGAAGAATTACCGGGTCTTCCACCCAAACAGGGAATTTGACTTCACTGATTGAAATCAAACTGGGAACCAAACCTATTTCCAAGGCACCTTATCAAATGACTACTACATTGAATTGGTAGAGATTAAGGCACAGTTGCAAGAAATTTTGTCTAAAAGTTTGATTAAACCAAGTGTTTCACCTTGGGGAGCATCAGTAATTTTTGTGAAAAAGAAAGATGGAACGCTTAGATTGTGTATTGATTACTGAATGTTAAAAAAGACAAAAATTAAGAATAGATATCCACTTCCTAGAATTGATGATCTATTTGATCAGATGTGTGGTGCATCAATGTATTTCTAAGATAGATCTTCGATCTAGATATCATCAATTAAGGATTAAGGATGAAGATATTCATAAAACAACTTTTAGAACCAGGTACGGACATTATGAATTCACGGTTTACCACTTGGAATAACCAATGCACCTGCAACTTTTATGGAGTTAAATAATAATATTTTTCAAGAATAGTTGGGCAAATTTGTGCCTTTATTCTTAGACGATATTCTCATATACTCTAAGAGCGTTGATGAGCATCATGAGCATTTGAAGATAGTTTTGGAAATTTTGAGAAAGAGAAAGTTGTATGGTAAGTTGTCCAAATGTTCTTTCTATGACGATAGAAGTTCACTATTTGGGTCATGTTATAAGTAAGGAAGGAATTGCTTGTAGATCCTTCAAAAATTGTATGCAATAACTGAGTGGCCTGCACCAAAGAATGTACATGAAGTTAGAAGCTTCATGGGACTTGCTGGTTACTATAGAAAATTTGTTAAATACTTTTCTAAAGTTGTTGCACCAATAACTTCATTACAGAAGAAGAAAGATAAGAAATTTGTGTGGAATGAAAAATGTGAAATCTATATTTAAAACTTGAAAAGATGAGTTAACATCTCACACCTATTTTTTCTATACCTGATCCTAATGGAGACTTTAATATAGTAATTGATGCTTCTAAAGGAAGGTCTCAGAGGTATTTTGTTGAAAAATGTACCACGTTATAGCATATGAAAGTAGAAAACTTAAGTTACATGAACTGAATTATGTTGTACATGATTTAGAGCTTGCTGCCATTGTTCATGCACTTCAGGTATGGAGGCATTATCTTCTTGGTAAACCTTTTGAGTTGAAAGATTGATCATCTTGGGCTGAAGTATATTTTCACTCAGCCAAATCTGAATGAAAGACAATGAAGATGGTTAGAGTTTTTATCTCAAGTATGATTTTGACATAATTTATATTAAAGGATAAGGATAATAGAGTGGCAGATGCTCTAAGTCGTAGGAAGCACATTTCTGCTCTTATAACAATAAGAACTCATTTTAAGGATGAAGTAAAAAGCGTTATGGAATCTAATTCTTACTTTCAACTAGTAAAAGTAGCACTTGCTGTAGATCCAAATGATTTGAGATATAAAGGTTTTCACTTTGATAATGAAGGAATCTTGACGATATGAAAACAGAGTATATATACCTTTGCTAGGAATGATTTAAGAAAGAAAAATGTTAACTGAATTTCATAATTCACCTTTTTCTGGACACCTTAGCATTACAAAAATGCTTATTGATTTAAAACAACAATAGTTTTGGAAAGGGATGAAAAATGATGTTATTGATTTTGTGACACACTCCTTAAAATGTCAGCATGTTAAAGTTGAACATATGCACCCTAGCTGGTTTACTGTATCCTCACATAGCATACTGTAGTATAAATGGCATGTAATAAGCATGGATTTTGTACAAGGGTTACCTATGTGAAGAAGTAAACATGATGTTATTCTACTTGTTGTTGATAAACTAACAAAGGTAGCACATTTTAATACTGGTAATATTAACAATGATTCCCCTATTTTAGCAAAAAGATTTGTGTATGAAATTTTTCAGATTACATGGAGTACCTGAATTGATCATATCGGATAAAGATCCTAGAATAACATCAAGATTTTGGCAAAAACTCAATGCAACTCTTAGGAACTAAACTAAATTTTAGTTCAGTGTATCATCATTTGGAAACGGATGGGAAAACTGAAAGAGTTAAATCAAGTTTTAGAAGATATGTTACGAATGTATTGCATGGATCAGTAGTATAAATGGGAAGACTACCTTCCATTAGTTTAGTTTTCTTATAATGACACAGAATCAAACCTCTCTAAAAATGAAACCTTTCAAAGCATTATATGGAAGGAAATGCAAAAATCCAATAAACTGGGATAACATAGATGACCAAGAGGTAATTGGACATGAGATCCTTACTCAAATGGAACAACATGTTAAAATTATTCATGAATTTTTAAAGGATGCAGTAAATAGGTAAATAATTTATGCAGACTTAAAAATGGTTGACAAGAAATTTGAACTTGGTGAGAAGATCTTTGTACGGGTTGAATTGAAAAAGAGTTCTATAATTTTTGGCAGGGCTACCAAGTTATCACCTTGTTATGTGGGACCCTTTGAAATTATTGAAGTAATCAACCCTGTAGCTTATCATTTAGCTTTACCTCCTAATTTATCATGAATGCATGATGTTTTCCATATTTCTATGCTTAAGAAATACATTCTAGATTTATCACATGTGTCGAATTGGAATTCCTTAGATGTCCAAGATCTAGGAATAATTGTGGTTAAATCCTTGTGTGTACTGGAAACTTGTTAGTTGCAATTAAGAAATCATGAAATAAGTCAATGTAAGGTCTAGTGGGACCATTTTAACGTAGAAAGTACAACCTAGGAAAACCTCAAAGATATGAAAACTAATTTTCGATATTTGTTTGTACAAAATTGATTCTGTTGGCTGATAAAATTTGAAGATTTTATTCATGTTATGTCAATGAACCTACCAGTTTTGGGAAGATAATAAATTATTTAGTAATGAGAAAACTATTTTAATGATGATTATGGAATTTTAATTTCACAAATCTAGTTCTATTGTGAATGTGTGAATGGAAGAATGATAATTTGATTTTATCCTTGACTGAATTTATTTGACTTAGTAAATAATCGGGATGATGATTATTTTTAGGAGGGAGGTATGTAACATCTCTAGCATGACTACTACTTTGATGACTTCCACTCTTAACAGTGCAAATGTTGACATGTGATTTTTCTTAGGCAGGTGTACCCTTATGAATTTTGGAAATCATGTTTGTGTTGGATCATGAATCATTTTTTGAAAAGGTTCACTATGTTGTGATTTTTTCTTGCTTGAAAATGAGTCCATTCATCTCTTTGTTCAACTTAAATTCACTTTTAAAGATGATGAACTTTTATTTCAGTTTCCATAACTTATTCAGTGTAAACAACAACACCTTGGATCAATTCCATAGATCCAAGGTATGCTTCAGTTCTTCTTACCTTTCATCTTGTTGTCTTGGCATTCTGAAAGGAAAGACAAAGATGGGTTGGGCCTTGTTTTGGTTATAGTTGTGAAGGAAACTTATTTCGTAATCCCTACTTAGCATCATGATTTTGATGATAGGCTTGGGTCTTCTTGCTATTGTTAAGGTGGGGACCTTGGACATAATAATATAACACTAAGGTTGAGACTCTAGCATAAGGGTTGAATCTAACCTAAGTTGGTATGTTCTATGTTTATTAAGTTTGAAAACAAACTAAGGTAACTACATACTTACCTAAGAACCTATGATGACTTTCTAACCTAATGTTGATCTAACCTAAGGCATTGCTAACCTAATGGGTCCCTAAGGATGAGATGGTAAGTTGTATTGTCGGTGGCATCAGTTTTCAAGGAATTAAATGGGAATTGATTTTAGTTTTAATATGAAGGACTACCAACTTTGGAAGAGGCATAAAGAAACTAAGGGGTGCTTGGTTGGCATCTCCACCAAGTTTAAGCTACATGCAAATTTTTTAAAATAGAGGCATCACCAAACATAGATTGTAGTGGCATGGAGAAAAAGGAGGGAACTCTTGTCCTTTGCATTTAATGACTTCATTTTTGGAAAAGAAACCAGCTAGGAAAATGCATGGCGGGTTTTCCTGTAACACTCTGAACTATTGTTACTTCCTCCTGAGCATTCAAGTGTTGATATATGATTTCTTCTGTATAAGGATGTGTTCCTTTGATTGTGAAGTCATGCTTGATATGGATTGTATCTTCTTTGCTCTTGAAGATCTTTGACTGAGTCAGGATATGCTTGGACTCTTTTATTTCTTTCATTTTTAGCACCTGAGTTCAATCTGATTTCGGGATGAATTGTGGATTTACCCATCTTTATGACTCAACCTTGGATCAGTGGCATTGATCCAAGAGATGTTTTAAGTTTATTCTGGATGAACAAAAATTATAGACCTTACGAAAGTTGCAAGGTCTGAATGTGTTGAATGAGCAATTCAGGAGTTAACTCAGGCTGATCTTGTTAAATGAAAATCGGTTCCAAATACCGTAACATCGGGAAGGCCTAGACCTTAAGCCAGGTAATAAATTCTGGTGTATACTGCAAGCTTATTATCAATACCGGATAGAATCCATTTATAGGGATGTTATAACCTGTTTGGTTCTAATACTAATTGAACCTACTTAAGGGACCTAGACTGGATTTATTAAGGTTAATAACCTAAACCTAAACTATAACCTATTGGTTAGATTATTATTAATCTAACCTAGCCCTAAACTATAAGCTAAATGTTCCTAAGGTTAGCCACCTAGCACTATGGAAGTAAGACTAAAGTATTACCTTATGATCTAACCTATGTTTCTAACCTAACTAATGATCATGGATGAAGGGGGACCTATGAAGGGGTGCGAGCCATGGGCGGTAGTTTCTATGGCATTTATGAGGTGGATAAGGATGAAGGACTTGGGATTTGGCGGAGGTTGTAAATATCTATTGAGACCGACGTGGCGGTAGTTGCCAAATTTGGGAATGGTCTTTTGTTTGCATTTGTCAATCACCAACTATGGCGGTCGGTGGCAATGGAGATTGGGCGGGAATCTTGGAGTTAATGTCATTGATGAACTTTGGTTCCCGAGCGTGGATTGCTCGGGAAGGCATGCAAATGGAAAATTATTTGGTTTTTGGTTTTCCATACGCTCCGTTTTTCTCTCTGTTTGATCACTGGTTCTTCGAACCAGTCTACTTGGTGTTGCATGGCAACTATGAGAATAACTAGCTCTTTTCTCTGTCGGGGAAAGTTTATAAGACATGAGGGTAACAAATTATTGTTGTTGAATCTATCATGGAAGAAGAGGAGAAGGCGCGAGCACATTCAGAGGTCTTCTTCAGATTTTTAAAGCGACATTACTAGGCATGATAGGCCCTGACTTTTAAAAATCTTGCTTTACTCCAAATGCTTTCATTAAAACAACTCTGTTCAGGTGATTTCAGTTCAGTTGGTTTGAAGCAATGTATTGGTTCTTCTTTTCCTGTGGAATTAGGAATCTCGGGGTTTTAGAAGACCTTGTTGGAATGGTTACTGTATTTATTCTTCCTTTTGGTTTCATTTCGATTACAGATCGGCTGTGCTTTTATTGTTGATTGAATCCTGTTGAATCTTGCTAGAATACTTTAAGTTCCTTCTGGTTGGAATGCTTGCTGTGATTATACTACTTGAATGCGACTATTGTAGAAATCCTTACTGTGTTAGCAATTTTGGGTTAGTTTCCATTGAAAGTTTTCAGGGATTATATACGAAAATGACTCAGTGAGAGTCCTTTTAATGTTTGGTATGTTTTCGTCTTCTGCTTAAGCTTAGTTTTGAATGCTGTTGTTTAGTTGAGAATACTGATGGTATCGACTCATGAGAGTCTTTGAAATGTACTTGTATTTCAGTGAGAGTCTTTAGTTGCGAATATGTTTCTCAGTTGTTTTCAATACTTCTGTCTAAGCTTAGTTATGAATACTGTTGCTCAGTTGTGAATACTGTTGCTCAGTTGTGAATACTGTTGCTTAGTTGCGAATAATGTTGCTCAGTTGTGAATACTATTGCTTAGTTGTGAATACTTAATGATATTGACTCAGTTGGAGTCCTTGTAATGTAACTAGTGTTTCGACTCCTGTATTAGCTTAGTTGTGAATACTTATTGATATTGATTCTGTTGGAATCCTTAATATGTATCTTGTAATCGACTTCTGTAGAAGTTTAGTTGTGTAGACTGTTGATATTGATTCAGTTGGAGTCCTTGAATGTTTTCGTATGAATTCGACTTTAATCTTAACCCGGGCTGTGAGTTCTTGTTGGATACGACTCCGTTGGAGCCCTTGCAGTATTTCCATGTGAACTCGACTCCTGTTGAAGCCCTGATGTGTTTGCGGGATGGCTCTACTTAGGTTAAAACTTGGATGAGCTTATGTAATGGAGGCGACTTCTGTAAAGTCCTTGTTGTACATTCATAGAGATTAGATTCAGTTGAATGAAGCTGTGCATGTTTGTGTTTAGACTTAGTGTGAATACCGTTGTATTTGCATATGGAACGTCATTTATTTTAAGTGTTATCTAGTCTCGTGGTTGACTGTGATAAAATCTCCTAGCTGTGCTCTGTTAAACAATGGCGATGGGTATATTCATGTTGATGAATGATATGAAAAAGAATTGTTGAGTCTGTTATGGTTGGATTACTTACTATTGCTTGTCGCGAGAGCTCTTGTATTGCTTAATAGCTACAGGTGATTTTTATAATTGGATTTAGATGGAACTGTAGTTCTTCTTGTAATCTCGACTATTTAGTCACATGCGTAAATGTATTTGCATTATTCTAAAGGAGTCGGTACAGTCCAGAACATTATTGATTTAGGAATTTGATTGACTCTGTTTCTTTCTTCTAGACTGTAATTTATATGTTGATGTATAATAAGTTGAATAGGAAAATTCTCTCTCTCCTAGTCAGGAAACCTTGTGTGCTTTCTTCTTGCATCCTTTTGCGATCTCTACGGTAAGGGCATAACAAGAATAAACTGTGGTATTGTATGGAGAGACTGGTGTAAAATGTGTGTTGCTGTATAAATAGGTATACTTGTCAATACCATTGAAATGTGTTATGATGATAAAAGAATTAAGACAGTGAGCTTGTTGAATGTTTTAACTGCCTTTGAGAAATTGTTAGAAACAATCTTGTAGGAGTTTTGTTGTCTTTAGAATGGTTGTATTCATATGTTCTTAGTCTCTAACATATAGGATGAATAGCCTGATTTAAGTTTGGAATTTGAAGAAATGATTTCATATAAACAGGTTGTTTAATGAGAACAATTGGTGGATTGCAATTGTTTTAAGAATTAGTGCTTATCATGCTCAGTTCACCGAACTGACCCGTGTTGACAATTTTTGCAGATGGTTGCCGTAAGTGGTAAAGGCACGCAGATCTGATATGATGTTCAGATTGTTTAATTTGGTTTTATGATGAAATTCCAACTTGATTCTCTAAATGTACTACTTGAAGAAAGATGTTCTTTTGCTGTTGAGTATTGTATCAAATATGCTGAATGCATAAAATGTATTTGATTAGCTTAGAAATGAATGAAATGAGGTATTTGTTACTTATGTGTTTGCATTCGTATCTTGATGGATTGAACTTCTTCGGTTCGAATGATTTTAAGAGCATTGTTATTATTGTATACCTTGGAGACATTTGGGATTCTCTATGTAAGCTTTGCAAAGATTATATGATTGAATACTTGTGAATGTTTAGTTGTTCTGTTATGTTCTATCTAAAGCTAAATTGAAATTTAGATCACTGTCTTTCGAGAAGCTAAGGTTAAAATAAACCTCAACAGGAAGCTGAACGGGCTGAATAAATTAATACTCCCTAATCATGATCTAAGTCAAGACAACATTTAATTTGATTTTAAATCACTATATCTTAATACTAATAAGTAAGATATATTTCAGTTATGAGAACTGATATAAACCTAAAAGGGTATGGTTAGCAACCTTATGTGAAGATTTAGGGCTATTGCCCAATTTCGTTGATTTAGATTACTATTGTGTAACAAAGAACTCCTTGATGAGACCTCAAATCTTATTAACTTCTCTTGTGAAATGGGTCTTAATAAGAAAGGCAATTCTAAGGTGAGGAACCCAGGGGTTGGGAAAAGACTACCCTAAAAGGAGCGTCTTAAAGTATAACTTTAACTCAACGTAAGTAACACCTTAAAGTTAAGTAGATCTTTTCGAGGTGGATTTGAAGGTTGATGGCACAAGTCAACTGCAGGGTTGTACCTTCGAGAAGATTAGGATCTTCTCAAAGATACAACAATGCAGGTGACTTATGGCGACACCCTTTGCATTGATCGTTAAGATTTACACCTTAAACTCGAACAAGTTTTTACTCTGGGACTGGTTAGGAATGTGGTCATGATATGAGGCTGCCCTGGAGACTCGGGGTACCTTGACACACAGGGTTAACTAGGGTTGACCCAGTATGTCAGCGTATCCCTAGTTCTTGAGAACATCCTTATATCATTGTCATATTATTAATCCGTTCCTGAGTGAATAACTTGGGGCAGGGGAGGCTGACAGAAGTCAGTGTAAGACATTCTACATAACATAGGAATGGGGTGAAGGACGTATTCCAGATTGACGAGTATGCCGTCAAGGAATACGAGACATAAGCAGTATGTTTCAAATATTTGGCCAAAGTATCACAAGCTGCTGATTGCGTTGTCCTATGTCACCTAGTCTAAGGGACGAGATGCCGATGAATAATGGTAACAATTATTCAGATAGGTTCCTTGGACAGAGCATTCTGAATCCCAGATTAGGGAAGAGAACCACAAGAGTGATGTGTTAAAATAAAAACGCCAACTCTTTGAGACTCATGAATAGATCGGTAGATTACCGAGTCATGGAATGAATAGATCGGAGGTACTCCGAGTCATTACAGCTGCATATGGTTATCTGTTATAAGAATGGTTGTTTTGATTTGTGAGTTCTAAATTATGTATTTAGAACTAGGAAGCATTTATCAAAAAAAAAAATTACTTGTTCTAATGTACTAAAATGGGGACATTACAGACCCTATTTAAAGTTGTTCAGGTTTCATTTTTTTAATATGTTAACCCTTGATTAAGTTCTTCTAGGTGTACTTGTTTGATAGTTTAAGTGCCCGTAAGTATCTTCATTCTACTATGAAATTGTGTTCAATGGCTACCTAAAAATTTCATTTCTAGTGATATTCTCAAGGATGAAATCAATTTTAGGTATTACCCTGTATAGTATGTATTAACACATGTTTTGTTTTGATAATTTTGGAATCAATCCTTGTGATTCTAAGCATGTTCCTTTAAGTTCTGTTTGAACACACCTTAGTGAAAAACGTGATGGGATTCTTATTACTGTGTGTGATTTGATTATGGGTTTTAGTTGAATGGGATTTGTGGTAAGTTTTTTTTGAACCATTTGTTTATAAAAATGTTATTCTATGGAAAAAAAGGAAATATGTTAGTGATTCCTTAACAGAACTAATGGTTGTAGTGTTTCATTTTGGACATAGGTTTTAGGAAATGAAGTTTTTTATGTTTCTCTTTTTGTTGAAATTTGTTTAACTTAGTAATTGTTGCCATTGGGTTCTTGCAAGGGTAAAATTCCTTTGTGATCTTGAAACAGTAACACGGAAGTGTTAACAGCTTGGGCTTCATTTACTCCTTTCACTTTTTGGTAGTAATAAACTGTTGTTCATTTTTGGGAGGCATAATTCAGTCCCCCCATACTTTTGTTTCAGTATTTAATTATGGGAAGCCTTCAAAAACTGTTGTTTCAAACTTTTCTTACGTGAAAACACCTTTTCTTTGTTCAGGTTTGTACTACTTTCATTATTTCCTCCCTTTGGATGGTATGGAGATGTGGATGAACTCCTCTTCTATTTGTGACATACTTCTTCTTCTTTCCTATGACTTAGGAAGATGTATTTTCTTGTTCATGCTAAAGTATTCATGGCTTTTATAGCTGCCATCTTGATTAGTATGATGTGTTGAAGGGTTTTACTCTTTGTTCTTTGTTCTCTTAGGTAGTTGTTCGATCAACTGGGACCTGACCTCTTATCTATTTGGAGATTAGGCTATGAATTATTGAAAATGATTGTTTCAATTTGATTGATTGAAGCTTGTGAACCTCTTTTGGTTAGTCTTAGGAAATGGAAGTGGTTTTTCTTCCTCTCCTCTTTTCTTATCAATTTCAGTTTCATCTTGAGAAGATGTTGTCTTTCTTTGATCTGTGTTATTCACCATTTCTTGGCTATCTGGTTTGTATGGTTTTCGAAACGTTGCTAGGAAGTTCGGCTGTAGCTGATTTTATTGGATGAAACATGTTTGTTGGATGAAGTTCTTAGAGGGTTTTATTTGATTGTTTGAAATCAAAAATACTCTACTTTCTCGCTCTCTTTATCGATTGGGCATGCTGTAGTTTTCTTGACCTAATTTCTACCTAATCCTAATGCTGAGTCTAAGCTTAGGTAATTCATTTAGGAGGCACATTGTAAGTTATGATGTTTTAAGTATCCTAAAATATTTCTTAAGTTTATATTATTGATTACTGACATATCTGATTGAATATGAACTTATGAACAAGAAATGAATTCTAGAGAATATTGTTAAAATGATTTACTAAATATTTATGCCTAAAGGTTAGAAAGAAAAGTTACCTTCTTCTGTTGAAAAGGATTTCAATGAATGGGAAATCTTATAAGGTGAAAAGGGAAGAAAATATTATTGATTTTAGTTGAAGTTTTCTTATTTGAATTACTGTTCTTTGCATCCTTTTATTAAGGACAGTGGCCTATATAATTTATGTGGTTAGGACTTAACCTTACTCATGTTTTGGAAAAATATCTTTTGATATCCTTCTTTGTTTTGAGAATTGTAATTTATTTTAGTAATATCTTTCTGTAATGCTCGAGACTGTTCCTAAAACAAATAGTTCTTTTTATGGAACAGTTAGCTAAAAATCACATCGTTTTAATGTTTTTTAGTGCTTATCATGCTCAGTTCAATGAACTGACCCGTGCTAGAAATTTTGTAGATGGACTTCATAAGTGATGAAGGAAGAAAGTTATTAAGAAAGTTACAACTGTTTATAAAAAAGAAATGATCCTTTTTATAATGAAATGTGATTCTTTACTGAAATGTATTTGATGGAAAGGAAAGTTGTATTTGAATTTGACTATGTTATTTCTGTTTGACATTGGAAATGTCTTAAGTGTTTGAGTTGTAAAAGTATGTCTCCTCTTGATGAATAAAGGTTAATGAAATATATTGTACTTGATGTACTTATTTTTTATCATCCATGTGTGGAATGTTTTGAAAATATTCTATATCTTGTAAGTGTGTATTATACTCTCTTGGATGAGTTTAAAATAAATAGGGAATGAGGGAGTATGATAAACTACCCTCTCTAATAAATATGCAACTTTTCAAGTTGACATTCTCCCTTTGATAACAAACTATATCTCTATGATTCTAATTAAATCAGATGTTTGGGTTAGAATGAAACTTGAAGTGAAAACTATAATGTGCTAATGGGGTACTAACGTACATTAACTCACTTAAAAGATAATAGAAAGACATCTCCTTTGCAATTAATCTTTGAACTATTGTGAATAATGAAATGATATTGAAAGGATTAGAATTCTTTCAATGAAGTCTAAAATTGTAAAAAGGTGCTCATAACTTACATAAGATTGATTCGGTGTAAGTGAGTAAGCCAATCCAACACAAATATGTGTGTTAGACCTGTTATGCAATCTTAAATCTGAATGTTGATAATAAGAGAACATAACATAAGGAAGAGTTAGGGTGCAGATTCATCTGCAAACCCACTTTTAATGCAGTTCTAACATGGAACCCTAATAATTAATTGGATCTAATTATCCAATAGGGTTACTACAATCAAACCTTGTTAAGGTAAATTAATAAGTAATCAAATTTCTAATTTAAGTATGTAAGTTAGGTTGAGGAAAAAATCAAGAGGATGTTAGTACATGCCAGTTGCCGCATAGTACCTTCATGATGACTAGGGTTATCACAAGTATACTATGTTCAAGCTGTCATGTCCCAACACGCTTCCAAATTTATTCTACTTGACTAAAATAAATAAGACTTGAACACAGTTCTTCCCTAGATGAAGATAGGGGCATGATCTAGTGTCGAGGTAAACTTATGATGACTTAGGATAATTTGAAACAACCAATCGACCTAGGTCAATCGATTATGTAAATGTACCCTTAGTCATCGTGAGTATTCCTCTACATTGGGATATGTGGCTACCCTTATCTAGGGTTAAACTTGAACAATTGGACTGACAGGAGTAAGTGAAGACCATTCTAGATAATAGATGAAGTGGGGTGAAGGACGTATTCCATTTGATGAGTATGTCATCTAGGAATATAACATGAACAAGTATGTTGAAAATATTTGGCCAAAGTATTGCAAGTTTTGGTTGTGTTGTCCTATGTCACCTAGTTTAAGAAGTGATTTCAGATGAATATTGGTAACAGATATTTGGATAGGCCTCTTAAACAGAACACTTAATACCCTGAAAAGGGTAAGAGAACCAAGTATACTTAGTATACAAATCATTAAGTTAACATGAGATATCACTATGAAACCGAGTCATGAAATGAGAGATCAATGTTCCACCAAGTCATTACAGCTGCATATGGTTTTCTGTTATGAGATTGATTGGCTTGGAATGTGTGTTCTAAATTATGATTATTTAGAACAGAGAACATTATCAAAAATGAAATTCCCTTGTTTCTAAAGTCTTAAAATGGGAATGTTACATTACCTTGGATCAATTCCATTGATCCAAGGTATTCTTTTAATTCATAATTATTGTGGTCAAAATGACCAAGTCTGTTAGATCAACATGATCATTGGATTTAGACTGTGCTAGAGAATTGATGAGGTCTTTAGACCCTGCTGTATATTATATGTGTTTGTCATGGCCGGTTCTTCTTTTGTAAGCATGCAATATTTGCTTTGAAAGGGAACCTATTATAACTATGACCAAAAGTTAGTAACTTAAGCCTAGAGCTAAGTCTAACCTATGTCTCTTTGGTCTCTAGAAATTAAAATGTTAATACCTTAACTAAAGACCTACCTATGGACCTATGTTGATTTCCTAAACTTATGTTAATCTAACTTAAAATGTGGCAGACCTAGAGGGGGCCTAAGGAACACATAGAAATTGGGTGGTTAGTGGCATCAGTTTCAAGGTAATTAAATGAGGTTTAATTCATCCTTTATTTTTCTACTCCACCAAATTTGGCAAGGGCATTGGAAAAGTTGGGGAAAGATGAGTTGGTATCTCCATTAACTTGGTTGCATGCAAAAATTGAAGTTAGACTTCACCAAAAATGGAGATAGCAGTGGTGTGAAAAGTGGAGGGAACTGTCAGTCCTTTGCATTTAATATTTTTGAAATTTGGTGAAAAAAACCTAGGAAGGTGCATGAGGATTTTTTGTTGTTTTTGATCTTTTTATTTTCGAGCTTGGGCTCTACATGGTGTTGTTTTTATCCTATGAATCTCCAGTTCGATATTTCATAACTGTAACTATTGCATGATTATGATTTTTGCATGACATTGAACTTATAATGGGAACTATGGAAAATATAAAAGGAATGGGAAAGTGTTGAAGGTTCTGTTGACATTTGTGGCAAAGAAGAAGATATTGAAGTTTTGTTCAGAGATCTTCTGTGATAATGAAGGAGAAGCGCTATCAAGGATGATAGGCTCTTCCCATTAAGTTGTTTTTCTTTTACTTAAATGTTTTCATTAAAAGAACTATCTATTGGGGAATAAATGGGTTTTTTTAAATGTTATGATCTTACTTTTGATGCTTGTATTATTTACAGTGTTTTACTATTTGACTTCACTGTTATTATGGATGATCTATTCTAGGTTACAATTCCCTTGTTTGGAATAAATGAGTTATGCTTAACTAGATCCTAAGATGAGGTTGTAACTGTTTGTACTTTTGTTGAGTTGTGTTAAACTTGTGAGTAACTCGACTACTATGTTGAACTTGAATGAATCTTCTTGGGAATAATCTAGTTTAGCATGATTGTTTATTTTATCTCTACCTATGTGTTTTTTGGTGTTGTTAATCTTAATATTGTTTTACACTCCTCTGGTGTGAGGAGAGTGAGATATTGGATTCGTTCCTCTTGATTGGACTTGCTGAGTATGCCTTTCTCCTCTTACTTAAATCAAGAGGTGTAGTTGAAACCATATGTTCTCTTGTTAAACAACGTTGAATTTTAGGTAGCTCAAATTCTTAATTTTGTGGAACTTATATAGAGAACCCTTGTATCGCTCAGTGAGAATACTTTAGAGGATTAACTATTTGTTTTTATTGGCTATTGTTGGATCTTTTATGAATATTTAAGGGATTAAACTTCTAAGACCCTGGATTTAGCATACTTTTCTGGGTTATGAAGGAAAGATCAAAATATGGAATGCAATGTGGGTTCTTATATCTTTCGTGTTATGTTTTAGAGTTATATCCTCTGTATTTTCTATTGTAGTCCTCTGTCCCTGTGATTTGGAGGAAAGATTAATTATTCTGAATTTATTTTACTTGGATTGGAAGTTTACATCTGTTTGGACTTCCTAGAACTCAGTCGTTTTATAGAGGGTCTGATAAATGTAATCTTTCTAGTTTCTTGAAAGGAATTATTTCTGTAAGAAAAGTATAATTTTCTTGAAATCCCCGTAAGGGAAGTGTTATTCTATTCTGTTCTTTTGTGTATTTGAGTAACCTCTGAAATTCAGATAGCTATTGCTAAAGAAAGGAAAATGGTCTTTGAGTTATGGCGTACTATTTTTCTTTTGTTGTTGTCGACTTAAAGGTTGGACAACTTGATGGTCTTGTTGATGTGTTGGTTTGCATGTTTCTTTACATTGATCATCAATCTTGGTTCAACTCACTCTTATTTTAGATAATTGTGCATCGATGAAAAATAATCAATTACTCCTGTTGGATTTCAATATGTTGATTCATTTCCTTATCTATTTAGGGTCCCAGTTGGAGGGTGGGTTATGACTTTCTCTTCTATTGAATTTTTTCTTAGCATCCCTGTATCTTGTGGGAAACGGTTTTTATTATTATGTAAAACTTGGTTACCTTGTACTATCTCCTGGAATGATGGAAGGTGATGAATTATATTGCTCCTTATTCTTTCTCTCTCTTGGTTTGTTGATCATTCAACAAGAATCCTAATTGGATCTCTGTTTTGGGATTTTAGTTTGGTATGTTTTATGAATGACTATATCTGTATACATTATTAGTTCTTGATTCTCTTTTGATCATTCAAAGGTAAAATTGGAAAGTGGTCTCTCCTTCTAATTGTACTAGGATAGGTTAGCTGAAGCTAAGGTTACATTGAAGAATTGTTTTGTTTGGTTGGAAATATTCTGAGTAAGTATTTTATTTGGTGAAAAATATTTGAATGACTACAAGAGTTGTAGATGATTGTTAAGAACTCTCCATTCTTCTATTTAACTTAAACCTTGCTAATGATGTATCTTGTTTAGGGAATTGTGTGGTTGATTCCAATTACATGTCAAATTGATATCATCCTTTGTTAAAATTTGTTTAGTGCTAGAACTTGAACTTGGAATTGGTTTCTAACTCTGGTTTTGATTTTAGGATTATTTGATTAGAAAATATGACATTGTTATGTTGTTGTTTCATCCTAAACTTATTCCTATGTTTGATTTGAACTTGACATCCCTTATTCTAGGATACAATTAAGTGAAATAAATGTTGATATGAAAGTAATATTGTTCTATATAATTTTGACCTATTTCTAAGAGATACTAGGGATAGTTATCTTCTCATGTTAGATTGGATTAATTGAGAAGTGAATAATAAATGAAAGGAAAATTGTGTTTTTGATGAAATGGTACTTTTCTGGAATATAGTTTTAGTTATCTTATGTAAGATGAAGTTGTTTATATCATGAATTATTCTTAATTATGATATGGTTTACCACCTGTTCTCTCTCTCATTAGTGACTAGTAACTTTCTTTGGTATGTATTTCTGTAATGCTTAAACTGTTTCATAATAGTAGAGTTCTCTTTATGAAACAGTTAGCTAAAAGCACGTATTTTTAATGCTAAGTTCTTATCATGCTCAGTTCAATGAACTGACCCATGCCAACAATTATTGTAGATGGACTTCATAAGTGATGAAAGGAGAAAATATATTTTAGGATGTTACTTTTGCTTACCAAAGAGATTGGATCTTTTATGATGAAATATGGATCATTATTGAAATGTATTTGTTGGAAAATAAATTTGTACTTGTAATTGATCTTTTTGTTGTTGTTTGACAGTAGAAATGTCTGAAGTGTTTGGACTTATAATGTATGAATCCCATTTTGATGAATGAAAGAGTTGTGGGTTTGTTTGAACTTGATGTGTAATCTTTGTGGGTATTCTGTGAATGGAAATGATAAGCTTATCTCTAATTGTTTTTATATATAAGTAATAAACCCTCTCGGGTTGGTTTAAAATGAATTAGAGGTTAAGGGTACTAGATATGCTACCCTCTTAATTAAATGCAACTTATTAAAGTTGACATTTGTGATTGGAAATTCAACTAAATCACTATGGCTTTACTAAAACAATGTGTGTGGGTAAATGAAACCATGATGATAACTTATAAAATGCTAAGGGGTTATAAATGAACCTGAAATCCTTTATAAGAAAAAGGGAAGGAAACTTCCCTGTAATGATTAATAGATTGTTTTAAGAACTCTTGGAATCAAATCTGAATGTTATCTTGGATAGAGGAAGGTGTGCTTCCTCTTGATAAATTCCTTAAATATAATAATACTAATGAAAATAAAATAATTAGGAATAGACTTCATCCCAATGAAGCCTATTATAAAAATAACTAATTCAGAACTTAATCAAGCTAAGACTTGGATAAGTAAATTAAGTTAACATCACTATAAGTATGTTGAATCTGTTTTGTGAAACATAAATTAGAATGTTAATGGATTAAAAACAAATCTTATGAAAAGGTTTGGAGGTAGATGTATCTGCATATCAACTCCAATTACAATTTTTACTTGTAACCCCCTAATGGTTAATGAACCTAGTTGTTCAGTAGGGCTACTATGATTAACCCTTAATAGGGAAAATTATTAAGTCATTAAATTATTTCTAGGGTATGTTCATCTAGATGAGGAGAACTTAGTCAGATGTTGGCACACGCCAACTACAATACAATACCTTATGAAGACTTGCGTCTTCATGAGGATATTGTGTTGCAGTTGACATGTTGCAACACCCTTCAGAGTTTAATCACCTAGATCTACATAAATTCAGACTTGTTCATAGTTCTACCCTAGGTAAAGTTAGAGGTATGATCTAGTGTTGAGGTCAACTCACGAAGACTTAGGATAACTAGACACACAATCAACTTAGGTTGATTGAGTATGTCTATGTACCCTTAGTCACCACGAGTAGTCCTCCACACTAGACTATGTTGCTAACCTTGGTTAGGGTTAAACCTTGAACAAATTGACTGATAGGAGTCAGTGAAGACCATTCTAGATAACATATGAAGTGGGGTGAAGGAAGTATTCTATTTGATGAGTATTCCATCTAGGAATATAAACATGAACAATATGTTTAAAATCTTTGGCCAAAGTATCACAAGCTGTTGGTTGCGTTGTCCTATGTCACCTAGTTTAAGAAGTAGGATTTCAGATGAATATTGGTAATAGATATTCAGATAGGCCTCTTAAACAGAACACTTAATACCCCGAAAAGGGTAAGGGAACCAAGTATACTTAGTATACAAATCATTAAGTTAACATGAGAGATCGGTGTTCCACCAAGTCATTTACAGTTGTATATGGTTTTCTGTTATGAGATTGATTGGCTTGGAATGTGTGTTCTAAATTATGATTATTTAGAATAAAGAACATTATGCAAAAAAAAAATAAAAATCCCTTCTTTCTAAAGTCTGCAAAAAATTAAAAAGAAAACATATTATAAACTTTGCAAGCTATATTACAGATGATATAGTGAAGGAATCATGCGCCTCAGACAAAAAAAGGTGAGAAAATAACTTAGGGCGCCTTAGGTTTTTTGGTAACTTTTTTTTAATGAAATTGGAGTGCTTGATGGGCCCAAGGATAAGATGTAGGTATATCCCAGAGAAAAGAAGTCTCCTGAAAGAATTTTTTGAGTTTCATGTGTTGAGGCATTATAACAATAAATTATAAGCAGTGCATGGAGAAGTGGTACAAAAGGTTGCATGACACATTTGAATAAAAATGGTGCATCCTGTGAGAATTTCTTGGTGTACTGATGGGGAAAGAAAATTTTGTAGCCTAGAAGCACTTTTGTCTATGGAATTTGTACATGAAGACCGGTGAAAAGAGCCCTTGGTGTAACTTTTCTTTCACCTTTACTTCCCGTTACTTCAAGGATGCAGTGAAAAATTTACATAACACGTGGAAGTTATAGTTTGATGTTGATAAGGTAGATGCGGATATCCAAATTTTATGGAAAAAATATCCACCCCAAAAAGGAGGTGTATGTAGAGACAATGGAGTCTGACAATAATGACATCATTCCAGAGGTCATGGTTGTAGGGAAGATTGAGACCACATGTGTATATGTGTATTTAAGGTTGTGGTTCAAAGAGTGAAAAGTAATTACAAGAAAGGACTTGTTGTTGTCAGGTCCTCCTAAGGGTAAACAAACTATGGGCATGAAGAGTTCACTTGAGAATACAACCCATAGGTAGGAGAAGTAGGAACATAAAGGCTTACGGAATGTCCTTGTGTAGAAGGAAGAGAAATAATATATCACTCCCCTTGAACATAGCAGAAGAATACTTCATAGGGGTAGAAGAACGAAGATATAGGCACTGGAGCCTTGTAGCCTTTGAGACAATCACCACATGTAAATCCTATGAAGAAGTGCTAAAGAGGAGAGAAAGAAGAGGCAAATTTATGTTCCCATGAAGGAAAGTGATGAGGAGAAGTCCTCACATGGAAGCATGCATGAGAATATTTCCACACCTAGCCTAAAGGTGTGTGAATGTGAATAGATAGGAGTTGAGAAACCATTGTTTATTATAGATGTCCCCAATATTAGTATGCATGGGCCTAAAAAATAAATCTACACTGGTGGAGATACACATATTGAAGATAATGTTGTGTGATAAAACCAGGGGACTTGAGGGTGAAGATGGAGAAGAGAATAAGGAAATCATTTGAACACAAGAACATACAAGTGATCATGCAGTGAGCATAATGAAGAGTAGATGGTGTAGATGTGGAACCTTGGGTAAATTGATGACCGGATGAAGATTATACACACAATTTTATAGAGTACTCTTTTCACATGATAATTATATGGATGGGACCTTATGGACTAAGAGATGGTGACCACACACACTAGGAAACATCTATCCTAGAATATGTGGACTCATATAGATGAGCCTAAATTTGATGTCTATGAAGATTCATGTGCCTCGATGAGAATGAATATGGCTCTACATTCTAGGCATGTGACCATCAAGCCTATGGTGTTCTCTGATGAACAAGCAAGCAACACCTTAGCAAAGATAGTTGCAGAGGTTGTGCACAGGAATGTTGACACGGAAGAAAATTTGAGAATTTTGTTGAAGGATAGGAAGGATAAGGATGAAGAAATTGAGTGCCTAAAGAAGAAGGAAAGGGAAGAAAAGAAGGCAAAGGTTTTCCTTAAGATGTCCAAGGAAATGGGAGATGAAATTTATGAAGGCATGACCACAGTATAAGGAGCATGTAGATGGTATTTTTCCTTTGGCCTTACATTATTTATGGTAGAACCTTGGTGCATTTTCTATTGAATGAATGCGAACAAGCACACGTCACCCCGAGTACAAAGGAGGTAACAGCGATGAAAGAGAAAATGGATGTGGTTTCAAGGGATAGAATGAAGACAGAAATAAAATGCAAAAAAAATGAATATGACACCATTCTTGATATATTGAGGGATAAATTGAAGCTAGAAAATTTGGCATTCAGAATGTGTGAAGAACCTGAGAACATCATTAAGATAAAGACATTGGAAGAAGGAAATGTATTCCTTAGTGTAAAGAATAATGCCATTTTATGGCATGAGGAGAGGCTGGTGTTACTAGCAGAAAACTGTAATGCGCTTAAAGCATCATGGGACCCTCATGATGACAGGATCAAATAACTAGGGAAATTAATGATGGATCATATGGATGTTATGGATGGCATGGTATCTGGATTGGAGAATGTAGTCAGGGTATTAAACCAATAAAGGAGAATACATGAATTTAGATGAGATGGATGTTGTACTTGGTGACAACACATATTATATCCATGAAGAAACGTTCTTTCTTAGGAGCATGTTAGCAATAATGGACAGCGGCTCACATCATGATCTACCATGACATATCTCACAATCCACCTATACAAGATTATTGTGTCTATAAATGAGTATGAGGACAACTATCCTTAGTCATGCCCCTCTTACTTTGACAATGGATGTTGGATTACCAAATTCCAGGGGACAATGTCTCATGTGTTAGTATTGGGATATGATAGTAGTCTCCAACTATTTATTCCATTGCCCCAATCTAGTAAACTCCAAGAATGGGCTCACTTTAAAGTAGTGCTTCATGCTCTTAACTACCTCAGTGTGTAAAGCTACTTCAAGTGTAATTGTACAGGTCCCAAATCAAGTATTTATAACTGAGTAAACCCTCCTTTCAAGTATGTGAGTGATAGCATATGGTCCTCTAAAGAACCACTGTGCAAGCTGACTTTTCATGGATATCATATGATAGTTTATACATAGAGTGTTTTGAAATGAGCATCATATTCCCATCTGACAGCTCTTAGTAGTTTCCCTGCTTAATATGCCTTGAGCATGTTTATAATTTTCTTCTTGAACTCAGGGATATAAAATTATCTTAAAGAAATCATACCTTAACTATCATGCTAATCGCACATCCCAAGTTTAATAAACTTGTCAAACTTCCTATACCAATTGTACACGCTGTCCCATGCAACGTAGTTACAAACTAACTATGCCTAATACTCTTTGAAGTTAGCATGAATTCCTTTCGCATGAACATAATATCTGTGTTAAACACCAATATGGACAAGGTGTGCCCTCAGTGAACCATCTTATATGTTGTTCTATACTCCTGGGAGAAGTAAATGACAATAAATTTTTTTATCCCAATACTTTCTCAGGGTAACATGAGGACCGTTGCCCACTAGTCTGGCAGAAAAAACTTGTGATACCTCCAGCTCTAGATCAGTACTTAATCCTCCCCCTGTAATGAGGAATTGGAATAGAGGATGTACTTCTTATGGTATCCCAATCAGTGAATGCATCCAATTGAACTCCTATGATTGTCTCATTCAGAAAATGTGTGCCCATATCACTGGTTAAACTCAACGTGATTCCAAAGTTCTGCGCGCCTAATAATATTTGTCCTGATAGAAACCTACCTATTGTAGTTACCTCTAACCAGACGTCCAAATAATAATGAAGATGCTTGTGCCCAACCATATCAAATGTACTTGCTATGCATATTTACTCCTGATCCTAGCATGATCCAATTCAACTTTACACATGGCTTGTGAACTTTACTTCCCAAACTAGCTATAGCTAACAACTGACTGTACAAAAACTTCGAAAACCAAGCTCAAGGGCTAGGTTTCCTGTAACACCTTGAACTGTTGTTACTTCCTCCTGAGCATACAAGTTTTGATATGTGATTTCTGGTAAAAGGATGGGTTTCTCGATTAAGAAATCATGCTTGATATGTACTGGATTTTCCTTACAGATTGCAGATCTTGACTGAGTCGGAATATGATTGGACTCTTTTATTTCTTTCATTTTGTATCTGAGTATAAATTTGATCTCAGAACGAATTATAGAGTTATCCATCTATAATACCTAACCTTGGATCAGTGGAATTGATCCAAGTATTGCTCTAAGTTTGTTCGTGATGAATTAAAATTACAGAACTTGAACAGGTTACAAGGTCTAGAAGCATTGAATAAGCTTGGTCCGGAGTATGACTCAGGCTGATCATGGTGAAATGAATTGGTTCCTGATATCGAATTATATCTGGAAGGTCTCGGATCGTGGACCAGGTAATAATTTTGTTTCATATATATTCTTGTAGCCTAACGGCAGAACAAGAGCTGAACCCTGTTTGGAGAATGTATGATGTTAGGTCTTTTTCTGAGCGTACGGAATGTTAGACCTAACTGGAATTATTAATGATTAGTAACCTAAAACTAAAACCTAACCTAGGGGTTAGATTAGTGTTAATCTAACCTAGACCTAGACTAAGTGCTGATGTCCTAAGTTAGTATCTATGTGTAAATTGAAGTTAGAATAATTATTATCCTAAATTCTAACCTAAGTTACTAACCTATCTATTGAGCAAGATTATGTAAGGGGACTTATGGAGGGGTGCGTACCATGGGCGGAATTTTCTATGTCAATTAAATACAGTGGGATAAGTATGAAGGACAGGTCATTGGCGGAGGTTTTAAGAAATGGCTAACCTGTAGCCGACGTGGCAAATCACCAAAACTGGAAATGGACTTGAGATTTTCATTCGTCTATCGCCAACTTCTGGTGGTCAGTGGAAGATGGAGTTTGAGCAGGAAAGTTAGGAGTTAATGGCATTCAATGATTCTTAGAAGTTGAGCTCGGAATTCGCGAGAAGGCATGGAAATGTGGAAAGTTGTTGTTTTGTTTGGGCTTATCGTGAATTTCGGTCTTCTCTATCTCTCTCTGCTTGTTCACTGGTTCTTTCGCACCAATTCTTCTTTGATGTTGCATGACGAGTATGAGCTGCTAGCTAGCTCTTTTCTCTGGTAATGGAAAATATATATGTCATGGGGATAGCAAAATTTTGTTGGTCGCTCTAACTTGGAAAAGGAAAAGGAAGTCCGAGCTCTTTCAGTTGTCTGCTTCAGAAATTTGAGCAAAAATCCAGGCATGTTAGGCCCTAACCTTTAAAAATCTTGCTGTCTTTCAAGTGATTTCATTAGAACAACTCTGTTCAAATGGTTTGATGGTAATAGATGATTTTCTATGGTGGTCTTGTGTGATTTTTGGTACTGTATCTTCTTACTGGTTTGATTTTTCAATTTATCCTCTTGATGGCTGTTTATTAAATTTGAACTGTGGCTCTTATTTCTCTATGTATTGCACTCTGGCTTAAATATGTAAGATATTTATATGTAAAGAGCATGAATGCTCGGCCTGTTCGGCGTGAGCCCATAGGATTATTCCTGTGATGGGTATAGGCCATTGTTATGTTGTCGATTTTTTGGTCGTCGATTATTGTTGTGGAAACTGTATGGAAGGGATACTGATGGACATTGTTTGATTGTTCAGTTAATTGACCTTTCTTCTTTGGATAAGCTCTGTCGTGGTTGTTATCTAGTGACAGTGACTAAAGGTACTTCTGGTTGGGTTTCGTTATAAAATCTTCTATAGTTATTGCTGGGAATAGGAAAATTCTCTGTGTTACAGAATTCTTTTACGACCTTGCTGGAAGTTATTTTTCCCCTTGTTATGGTAGGTTATGGGGATTCAACCCATTGACTAGTATTGATTATATGATACAGATGATTATTATATTGAAATGACTCAAAGGAGTCCTCTGAATGAATTGTATATTATGGTACCCACTGTTGAGGAATATAGATACATCCTCTGAATATTGATAATTTTAATTTCGTGGAAGTCTTGTAGAAGTAACAAGTCATACGACCACTAGTTGTTTGTAATAAATTTTGGATACAGACTCCCTGGGTATGCATTTGCATGTTCTTCTGTGAAATCTTGTTCGAGAATTTTCGACGAGGCTCAGTTGAATTCCTTGTTATGAAATCGATATTTGATTTGCTTACACTTGATTCATTCTGAATGCTTACCATAGTTGGCATAGATAGAATCATGTATGAACTATTTTTATCTTATACTGTTGTTGGGTTCTGCGATTATGGGTATGGAACCCGATATCAGTATGTAATGTCGTATTTATAGCTTTATAATGGTTGAATTCTGAACGACTGTGAGGATACTGTTTCAATGGACTTATGTTTCTAAATGGGCCGTTAATCGAAGTGGTATACATGTTTAAATAGTTGGTGAATGTATAAGCCCGAGTGGTTGAACAGAAATGACATGTTCTTGGACTTCTGTTGGCTTTCTTTAATTACTCTTGGCGTTGCATTGAATTTGTGGTACAGATTCTATAGGAGAATAGGTTAGGTAAACACCATACTTTGCAAAATTCTGTATTACGTTCAGCAAGGTGACAGCCAGTTATCCCATGTTTTGAATTCCATAATCTAGATTTCACTCTCGATTGATGTTTAAATAAGCTACATGGTTGGGCTCGGTTGTAATCGTTTAAAAATCTCTTTGCTTAGTTATAAGTAAATGTTCATGGCTTCATATGAACATTTCGAAGGTATCTTGTCAACTGCTTGACAACAAATTGAGATCCTTTGAATTATGGGACACTGTGGGTCTAAAGTCACTGTACACAGTAGAAAAGGGCTTGAACGAGCTCATAGGTCTGGCCCTATTGGGATTGATGTCGCGAGTACCACGTCTTAGACTTCGCATTGTTATCCATTCTTTTGAATAGATATGCAATGTTAGAGTTCCGTTGACTCAGTACCTATTTAGACTAAGTAATGAATAGATGTGCTATCTTCCTTGTCCGTCGCTTCTTGCGAAAGGTCATTTTTGACTGAGTCATGTCTCGGTAGAATGAACATGTGTGTTCGGCATGGGGGCATAGTCTGTACTGAAACCTCAGATTGCTTTATGCAATGTAAGTTTGTAACAAAACAGCAATGTTGTTTATGGACTCGACTGATTTACTTGTTCATGTGTATATACTGGTTGAATGCCTTGCATTTGTGACATAAGGTATCAGTCATGAGCTTATGTTCAGAGGGCAAGTATGTTTAATTTGTTTATTTCTCTTCCTTTATTGTAAATATTAAGATAAAATAATTGTCCAGCTAACCATCTGTAATTATTTTGTAACATAATGACAGTATCAGGAATTGATATGATATTTCCTCCTTTGGAAGAATGAATATAATGATTGTCTGATGTTTGTTCATCTTGGGATTTACGATGAATAATTGCTTAGTGATACTTTTGTTCTTCTTGATCCCTAATATTTTCGATGAAATAATTAGAGAAGTGATGTAGGACTACTCTGTAACGAATGATTATTAGTTACACGTTTGTAGATCATGATATATTCCTAACGGCCTGGTTTGAATCATGCTTACTTGATGTGAATGATTTTATATCATTTAAATAGGGTGTTTAATGAAAACAATTGACGGATTGCAATTGTTTTAAAAGTTAGTGCTTATCATGCTTAGTTCATCGAACTGACTCATGTTGACTATTTTTGCAGATGGTTACCGTAAGTGGTAAAAGAAATGCAGATCTGACAGGATGATCAGATTGTTTAATTTGATTTATAATGAATTACAGCTTGATTTTCTAAATGTTCTATATGAGAAAAGATGTTCTTTTTCCATTAAGCGTTGTATCAAGTATGTTGCTTGCATAAAATGTAATTGTATAGTTCTGAAAGGAATGTAAATAAGTATTTGTTACTTATGTGTTGTATTCTTAATTCTGTTAGTTGACCTTCTTCGGTTTATATACCGAGAGTGGCAATGTTATCTTTGTGTAATTTGGATGCTTTTGTGATTGTCAATGAAAGCATATGCATGAAAATGTGATTGAATTCTTATGAGTGTTTAGTAGTTCTAATTGGTTCTATTGCAAAAGCTAATATTGAAATTTAAATCATTGTCTTTCTAAAAGATAGGTTATAAAATGAACCTAAAAGCAGAACGCTAATCAAGCTGGATTAAATTACTAATCCCTAGTCCTGAGTATGACAGGACAACATTAAATTGGATTCTTAATCATTTATATCTTTATGCTAATAAGTATGATATAAATTCAGTTAGGAGAACTGATATACAATCTAATGGGGTTTAGATGGCAATCTCATGTGAAGGTTATGAGATATTGTCCAATTATGTTGTTTTAGAATCATGTATATTCTAAAAACTCCTTGATGAAGACCTTGAGCCTTAATATCTCCACTATGCAATGGGTTTTATTGAGGAAGTTCATCTTAAGATGAAGAATCCAGGGATCGAAAAGGCTAAACCTTAGGGAAAAGTCTTTAAAGTAATTTAAACTCAAATGCGTAACGCTTGTTACTGAGTAGATCTTTTCGAGGTGGATTTAAAGGTTGACGACATAAGTCAACTGCAGAGTTGTACCTCCAAGAAGATTAGGATCTTCTCGAAGTTACAACAATGCAGATGACTTATGGCGACACCATTTGCATTGATCACTAAGATTTACACTTGATTTCACACGAGTTACCCTGGGACCGATTAAGAACGTGGTCATGTTATAAGGCTTCCTAGGAGATTCGAGGTATCATGACACACTGGTTGAACTGCAAGGTTGAACCAGTATGCACCATATCCCTAATCCTCATGGGCATCCATATAACATTATCACCTTGTTAATCTTCCTCCGGGTGATTCAGTTGTGAAAGGAAGGACTGACAGTAGTCAGTGTAGGACATTCTATATAACATATGAATGGGGTGAAGGACGTATTCTAGATTGACAAGTATGCCGTTAAGGAATACGAGACATAAACAGTATGTTTCAAATCTTTGGCCAAAGTATCGCAAGCTGCTGATTGCGTTGTCCTAATTCACCTAGTCTAAGGGATGAGATGCCGATGAATAATAGTAACGATTATTTAGTTAGGTTCCTTGGACAGAGCATTCTGAATCCCAGAGTAGGGAAGAGAACCGCAAGATTAATGTGTTAAATAAAAACACCAACTCTTATTACTCATGAATAGATCGGTAGATTACCGAGTCATGGAATGAATAGATCGGAGGTACTCCGAGTCATTACAACTGCATATGGTTGTCTGTTATATGAATGGTTATTGATTTGTGAGTTCTAAATTATGTATTTAGAACCAGGATGCAATTATCAAAAAAAATAAAAAAAATTTCACTTGTTCTAAAGTATAAAATGAGGATGTTACATCTTTCCAATAGAGATTTTAATTCATACTAGCAAATTCAATTCCAAAGAAACAATGAAAGTTTGAGAAGATTAGTGCATTCCTTTATTTATTTCCAATAACAAATTTACAATTTTCTCTTTTCCATTTTATTTCTAAATTACAATATGCAATGCATGTAGCATCCTTTCACATTTCTTTTCAAAATAGAGAGTAGAATATAACTCCTTTACATTTCACATATCAATTTTCAATCTTCCATTATCAATACAAATATCTTCACATTAAAAATTGCTATACAATTCATCCACTCCAAAGTGGGAAGGATTACAATAAACTTGCTCAAAGAATGGACTGTCAAACTGTATATTCCTCTTGCTCAAAAACAGCAACATGCTAGTTTCTTCATCTTTTCATATTGATCACAACAAGGAAGGGGGAAAGGCAACGCTCTCCACCCAACCAAGATATCTAATGAGAAGGGAGAATCCATCATTCCTCATTGGCCCACGAGCCCCAACCATATTGAAATAAGAGATGCAATACAACACATGACAACAAAGGCTTCCACAACAAACATGTAGCATTTTCACATTCAAAACACATTTCAAGAAGAATGTAGTTCACAACTACGTTAAACAAGTACAAACAAAACTGAGGCTTCATCAAGTAAGCAAACAAGAACAAGGATCTATGGAGAACTACTTAAGCCTCCCAATGGAAAATGGGAATCCACCAGTACAACTCACCAAAATAAACCATCTCACTTATCCTTATTCCCCCCAAAGTTTCTCCCTTATGCCCCCAAAGAGTAAGAAATGAACGCTATTTAATTTCCATGGTGGATACAAATCCCAAACTCCCTCCACAATAAAATTGATGCCATTGGCATTCCCTTATGCCCCCCATTTGAAATCCCCATAGCCTTCTCCTACACCATGTCCTAAGTAGTCTACCCAACCAGCCAACACACACATAACAATATTCACCATTTCATATATGCATGCAAGAGAAAGAAACATTTTCAAAAGGCTCAAGTTCCTACCTCTCCATAATGGAGTTTGTTCCAAGATCAAAAAGCCTCCCAATGCCACAACAACAGTCCAAAATCAGCAACACACAAACATGCAATAGTCTCCAATCTTCTTCCGCAAGCAAGACTCTAAAACAACAAGAAATTTTCCCCCCAAGGAAAGTATGCAAAGTTACCAAAACCATCAAACAAGCAAGGAGTTGGAATTTTAAAGGAGAGGGAAGAGAAGAGAGTGATGTAGATCCATGTGGGATGCCACATCATTCTTCCTCAAACCCAAGATCAAAGTTAGCATCATTAACCTAAAAATAATAAATAAAATGAAAAATTAACTTACACACTCCAAAATAACCCATACCCCAAAAGGACTGAATTTAAAACATGTAAGAGAAGTGTAATTAAAAATTACAATTAGTCATTTAAAAATGCATTAAAAATGTCTAAATTTAACCTCCAAACCATAGGTATGGTTGGTGAATAATTTTAAGAGGTGTGGGACAAGTTTAACTTGTCCCACAATCCTCCAAATATAGCCTCCAAGGACAAATTCGAATTCCTAAGAGGATGAAGTGTTTCACACTCCAAAATCTACCTTACATTCTCTTACATATCCCTTACACATTTCTTACACACTCTTACAACATTACATTTAATATCAACAATTTCATTAATTACATTCTTATGACATATTGATATATTTATTTTACTACATGATTATCCACAACATTAACACAACATATAATAACTAATGAAAAGGGTAACACATCATAAAATAAACACATGAAAACATTAATAAAGAA